>JAFIDM010070163.1:0-15439 GCA_023159025.1 Thereuonema tuberculata
TGTATTACTCTTCTTTCTTGCCGCAATTTTTTATGGAAAAAAAAAGGAACATCGGCTGCCTGAAAAATTGATGTACGTTCTTGTGGTTACCATTTTTTTCTCTTATAATTTTTCGAACCTCCGATCCCTTAATACGTTTTTCTATCCCGAGTCCAGCGCGAGTAATTCTATTACGATGTTGTCTGCCTTCTCGAACAATCTAATCCAGCAGGTATGCTACCCCCAAACCTGACCTAATTACGGCGGTTCGGCTTCTAAATGTATCCCAGGAGCAGGGAATGCCCCCACCGCCCAATATCTTCTCCCTTTTACGGCCCTAATAAATAGGCGGACACTCGATTCGTGTTGCGGCTGGGATAAATGTGTTGCCCTCGCACTTCCCTTTCTTCAATGGCGCTTCTCGTCAGACGCTTATGCCTCTGGCTTTCACGGACCGCAGATAAGAGCACATCAAAATACAGGGTTTGCCAACCAAGTATTAAAAAAGGGTTGGGAGTGTTGTAGCTAATAGAGGCTTCAAGGGTAGAGCCATAATGTAATACCAATTGTCCGATTTATTTACTTTAGAACTGTTTTACCTTTAAAAAAGTTACTAAAATGTTGACATTTTTATTGTATTTCCTACAAATCATTCACAACTAAAATACTGATAGTTTAAAATAAAATAAATAAGATAATGAAATTTTAAATCTTTATTTTGCTATGTGAAGATTACCTATATTACAAACACTTTATTTAAAATATAAAATAAAAAAATACTTGAAATGTAAATTTGTATTTTAAAATATAAGTGTCAGTGATTAAACGAATAGATGATAAATTTAACTAAAAAAAAAAAAGAAAGAAAAAAAAAAAGATAGAAGCGTAAAAATTGTAGGTAAAATATATAATTAAATAAATTGAATAATTTCAAGATATTTCCTCTATTTAGCTAATTTTGATTGATTTAAGAATATTGAAGTGTTTTAACCCGTTTGTGTTAGGTTTTGAAACATGCAAATAAGCTGCAAATAAAGTAATGTTTATTTATTTATCATTATTTATTTTTGTTTTTATTTCAAAGTGCTTTGCACATGATAAAAATGGATCCAAAATTCAAAAGAAACCTTGATAATAAAATCGAATTCTTAATATGAATTTCCTGGCGAATTTTTTTATTGTATCTCAGACATGTCGCAGATACAAAGAGACCTATTCTATGGAAGATAAATAAACATTTCTGTTTGCTGTACGTATACAGCATCGGTGGAATAGCCAGGAATTTCGAATGGGAGGGGTTCTTAGCTGATCTATAAAAAAAAAAGGTTAATTTCTCAGGGGATACCTCAAAGGAAAAATAATGTTGCGGCGGTGCGAATTATTGCTTTTGGTCAAAATTAGCTTTGAGAGAGTAACTATATTTCTAAATATTTTCTAGTTATTAATCATGTTATTACCTTAAAAGTATTATAATCATTTATTATGTAATTTGTACAGATCCTTACTGGAGTGATTTCATATCTGATTTTTTTTAAAGTACTTATTTGATATATTACGTAATGTAAATAAATTTTTAGACGGGCTGGGTCAGGTGATCTGGTAGGCCAAGAAATTTGTCTTCTAAGGCTGATTGATCACTTACTTATTGAATTGTTCAATACTAATGAGGATTTCAATAGGATGTTTAAAAAAAAATATTTAAATATTTATTTGTAAAGAAAGTAGACGACACAATGGTTTCGGCTTCATTAATTCAAGGATACTGAAATAAACTTTACGCATCACTGTTTCTGACAGCTAATAATTTTTCTAACACCTTTTAGCTCAGTAATTTTTCAAGCAGTTTATTTAAATTAAAATATTCCAACCATTTACAGCATACATTCAATTAAAATTGGTAAATAAAAATTAAAAAACGTACATATTCAGTTTATTGAAAATTGCCCCAACTCGTGATTGTCATCTATACAAATCTGCGGACTTATTTGGTATCATCAACAAAACGAAGCTTATTCTTGCTTTTATAAATCATCAGTTTCTTTCAGTGAATTGTTTATACTGTGTATTTAACGAATGCATTATTGCATTCTTTTTGTACAATTATGGTACAATTATTACCCTATTGTAGTTTGAAATTTGGGTTGCCATTTTACTTAAACACTAGCGAACATTATTTGACAAGGCAACTATTTTTTTATCTGCGGCACCACTGCAATTTCAGAATACACGTTTAAAAGCTTGTTGGATGTGCTTCTGATTGGCACCTGGGTCAGTGAAGGGACGTCATGGGGGAAGATGCAAACACATATTTGGAAATCATCGTTTAATAAGGCAATGCAGTGTAGCCAAGGAAGAAAAAGCAATAGCAATAACCCCTCAAAGTAATCTCGAAGATTGTCCACTGTTTGGGAAGGCAGAGATTCCCAGAGAATACCTGTGGCTGCCTGTGAGTCATTAAAGTGTTGGACCTTTCGCCGAAATGCACTGAAAATTTTCATCTTTGTTCCCAAGCGATTTCCCATGCAACTGCAGCTTGAGTTTTGGAATCAAATCAAAGTCTCTTGGTCTCAGGTCTTGCGAATACGAAGGGTGTTCCAGGACTTCCCATTTCTATCGATGCGACGTAACAAAGCTTGTGCAGGAGCTGCTATATGACATGGGCGTCATCGTGAAGAATGATGACGTTGGACAATCTTGGAGATTACTGTGTTCCTTTTTGTTGGAACATCTTGGCTACACTGCACTGCCTTATTAAACGATGATTTCCAACAGTCGGACCTCGATTCATCCCTTGGGACCTCGCGAATGTGACCTTATAAGCGGGTGACCTTATAACCGATTCATATGCATTTGTCAATAAATAAGCATTATATAAATACAGTATAATTCTTTGTAAACTTTAATACGCACAAAAATATCAGTTTATTAGGTTTTATAATTTTTTAATTTAGTTGAACCAATTAAAATTAATGGAATCAGAAAGAAATTATTTTTTAAAATTTTTAATTCGGAATAAAGTTGTATACCAATATTCAAATACTCCTGTATCATAACTTCAAATTACACAAGAAATAATACTTCACTGTATTTCAAAAACTCATACCCGATATTTCGTCCTAATTTAACATTACGGACTTACTTATGGTTTTAAATACAAATGAAAAGAAGAAAATGATTCTAAATTTAACAAAATAAAATATTCAACAACTGAAAAACATCAAAACCGTGTAAACCAAAACTCAAACCTTTGTTAAAAAACAAATAAAGTTAAATAATAATAATAACATCAAACCTTTGTTAAAAATACAATAATGTTAAATAATAACAACAATAAAAACGAAATAACTATGTACAATAATTTGAAATCGGAAAGATAATATTATAAATCTCTTACTTCTATTACTATAATTCCTCTACTTTAATTTTACTATAACAATTTCACAATTTCTTTACTTTAATTTCTTTCATTATAATTTCTTTACTTTAATTTCACAATTTCTTTTATTCTTTTATTTTCCATTAATGATTTTCTAAAAATCCCTAACGATATACCACTTACCTTTAGGGATTTATCTCTATTAAAACAATAACAACTATTTATCAGACATGATTCCAATATAAATCTTTTACTTTCGTCTTGAATATCAAATGCTATGTTCACAATGGGGTCCGGATTGTGTCCATATGTGAGACAGTGGTTTGCCCACTCTGAAATATTCTTGTTGTTTCCCTTATACGCTCGTATGTGTTCTTCTAATCGTTCCTTTATTGCCCTGCCCGTGCTCCCTATGTATATCCCCTGACAATCTCTGCATTGCAAAACATAAACCACCCTCATCCTATGTAAAGGTTTTTCATATCTTTCAGATCCATATCATAGAATTCCTATTCAATGAGCCGGAGTGATCTGATATGCGGGTGACCTTATATCGAGGTCCGACTGTACGTGTTTTCCACTTGCTCCCATGATGTTCCTTCACTGACCGAGACCACGTTTGTGGTGCCAACCAGAAGCACATCCAACAAGTTTTCAAACGTATATTCTGCAATTGCAATGGGAGTCGCATATTTGGCAGATATAAAATAGTTGCCATGACTTCCCTAACGGCCCATGTATATAAGTTTTCTAGCAATTTAGTATATTTAGATTAAATTAGTAGCGTTACTGATTACAAGCGAAATGAATGTTTTTTGTGTGTTTTGTTTCTAATGAGGAATTGAAGCTTGTAAGTGATAGTAAAAGACATTATCTGTAGTGTTTATCTTGTAACAAGCTTTAATTACGGTACAAGAACTTTTATTAGCTCTCGTGGAGAATTGGATGTGCTGATGTATTGATTCTGCCGATCCACTGACCTATAGTTTTGTTGTAGATATTGACCAGTGCAACCATAGACGAATTATGATAGAATCGATGACATCTCGTGTTTTTACAGAAAGAATTTGGAAGTTGTTTCAAACTTGTTTGTTTTTTGTTTTTTCTTCTTCCATTTGTTAGAAGTGATTTAAATCTAGCCGATGTTGATCAGAACCCGTGCACATTTAAAGTGGATCACAAAATGAATAAGATATCAATAGAAGTCCCACTGTTGGTCGTCAATGTTAGTTAATTGTTTCGCCTCAAATGCTTTACTATGGATTTACTATGGATTACTATGGATTTTTTTTTTCGTCACTAGGAAATTTCTGCACAGGGGAATATACACGGAGAACATTTCAAATACAAAACATCATTGCTTCAACGTAAATATACAGGCTCCGTTTCAAAAAATTTTGAATCAAGAATAAGGGATAACACACAGGATAATAAGTTTTCAGTTCCTAAGAAAGTTGGCTTTTTTTAAAGTTAAATCTCATTAGTGGTTAATGCGATTTAAATTCCTTAAGGAGCACTTTTTTTTCTCACTAATCTCTTCTTATCCGAGCCCGAAATAAGTTTGGTTTTGTATAAACCCTTTGGTGTTTAGTTGGCCCAATTAGGGAGTACCCCGGGTAGATTGCAGAGGGTTATTAAGATCCCATTCTTCCCCCAATAGAAGAGCACCGCTGATTGAATAGGATTGATTTGCTCGTGGCCTCAATTTCTCCCCCTTCGTAAACACAACTCAAACCTCACTGAGATCAGACGAGCCAAAGTTTTCCTTTCAATGAAGAATAGTTCATTGTCGGAGCAGAGCTTCGAAGAAATTTAATCAAAAACAATAATAAAAACGTCGAATCTGAGAAGCTTCATCTTGTTTTATTGAAGTGGTTTCGTTTAAACGTGTTATTTTGTTATTTTTTTTTCTCTCTCAAGTAGATCCGTTCTTACGACCTAATTGACTGAATTACGATCTAACGACGGTCGTTAAGCAGGTGATATAACAAATTCTTTTACTAAAAATTAATAAAAGAAATCAAGGATAATAATTGAAATGACTTATTGTTACAGTCTTTGTAAGAACATTATACAGGGCGTTTCGAAATGGTAGACAATGCGAAGAGATACGGGTTCCAAAGATCATTTTTTGTAAAAACTCGCAGAACACGAATTTATTAAGAATAAAATAAAACTAAATAAAGTAAGAAAACTGCAGAGAATAACCTGTACCCAGGCCAATCATTTCCCCCTAAATGAGTTTTCTTGAAGTCGAGACCTAGCTAAATCGCTTTCTCGCACCCAAAAACGATAGATTCAACCCATACCATCAAAGTCCTTGGGCCCGTTTTCACGGTAAAAATGGACAAGAATTGCATGCTTTATAGTATTTAATTGATTTTATAGTATGTTTATAGTATGTTTGCGTAATAAATCTATCCCTTCCCTGTCCTGTAAGATCCTGGCTGTATTAATGGAAGAATGACATTTAAAGAATTAAAAAGAAATAAAAACTTTTTCAGTTTTAAGCTACCATTTTCTAAAGAATCATCTCTTTTTTTTTTAAAACTGTAGCTTGTGTAAATAGTGATTTCCTGCAGAAGCGGCCATTTTAGGAGCGACTGCAGCGCCCTCAAGCGATAATTTAGTTCGTGGAGAATTGACTAAAGCGTCGTAGATTAAAAAATAGATTAAAGTGGTTTTCTTTTTTGCGTTTTCTTATACAACAAAAAAATCTTTTTATTTCATTATTTATTTATTTATTTATTTATTACTTGTTATTCTTTTATTTTTTTGTATGGAGTTTTCAATAAAAAAACAAAACAAAAAAAAACAAAAAACAACGAACTCTTTTTACATACGACATCTTTATTTTGTCTAGATGAGATTAGACACCACAATGCCAGATAAAGATTGAGGCGGGAACTTTGGCAAACGATGGGGAATGGCGATAAGAACTTGGCCTTCGACACTCCACCGATTATTGCCGTCATGACGAGCAGCCTTCGGCACTGACTCACGGAATCGCCGACGCCAAGATATTGAAAAGGCTTTTCTGAGGGTCCGGACCTCAAGACTTAATTGAATTATTCTACCGTTTTGCAAATATAAAATTAAAGGAATTCATGTTAATCTGCTCTGTCGAAGTTAGATCTCTGAAGACAGAATCGGAGTTCAAACTTTTGAAGAGGACCTTCCGAGAATTAACCTTTGTGGATAATTTCTTTTGGGCAATTCAGGTTTCTTAGTGCTTGAAATTAGAAACGATAAAATGGCAGCGTAAGCAGACGAGTGAAAGACATCGAAGAAGTCGCAAAGATATTGTAACTAAGAGAATAGTCGATCATCTAATGCATTCACCTTTTAACTTCTCCAATTGGAATTCGCTACTCATCCGCAAGCTCCCTGGCTTAACAAAGTTCAGGATTTCATACATCCTTCCTCCTTTTCAACAATAACGACCCAGGGCCAGGAAATTATTGCTTTCAACGATCCGTAATCATCGGAACAACTTCAGGTCGGGTGGCATCCTAAAAAGAACACGGCCTCTATTTGATAGAAGGCTGGGTAAATTCTGGGGCCGCGGCACAACCCTTTATATGTTCCTAACGCAGTAATTTAAGAAATGTGTAGGTTTAAAATTTTGCCTCAGAATAATCTTAATGATAAATCTTAATCCTAAGCCGATTGCCACAATATATTTTACTTATCTAAAATTAATGTGGAACAATTCTAAAATTCTCGTATTAAAACAGATTATCTACTTAAACGATTTAAAGATGTTGTACATTTAAAAATAGTTTGATATCTTATAAATTTTAACGTTTTTTATCCTCGGAATTAAGTTTTCCCCGAAAACTTACTTTAAAATAACAATTTATAAGTTGTTGGTTTTTTTTTGGTGGGGGGGGGTTACTTAACCCCCACATTTATTCACATTTTGAATCAATAATTCCGCGGATAAAAACATTGCATTACACGCAATAAAGCACTTCGAATGAATGCTGTCTTTTCATTCGAATAAAGAATTACAAATTTCATACAATTGTTTAAGGTTTGCCGGGAGTAAATGTCTTACTATATAATTGAGGTTTTTTTTTCTTTCTTTTTTTCTTCCTTCTGTTTAAACGTGCACACGCTGAAAAAGTTCGACAGATTTCCTTAAAATTTGAGACACTGCTTATTTACAATCCAACTTAAAAACAAGATTGGCATTGTTACGTGTTTGCATCCACCCCTTATCAAAAGCGATCCCCCTACCCAAATTAAAATGGGTGGAGCGATTTCGGTAAACTTTGCTCCGATGCTCAATTACGGTACAACTTAAAATGTCACTTTTAGTTTTGCCTCAACCTCGTATGACCTGTGCTATATTCTGTCACTAGGCGATGGATAGCGAGCGTATACCTAAATTAAAAGCAATTGATTTAGCGTTTACAAATTGATAACTACTTTTTGTTTACTAGCTGATTTGTTAAAGTTTTCTTATAACCAACAAAGTCGAATTACCGATTTTCTATAATGGAGCCCTGAATCCCTGATGTGCTTACTTTTTTTTTTTTTTAAAGCTCCTAATGTACTCCGTACTACTACATTGTGCCAGGCTCTCCATCCGTTGTTACTTTAAGTTACACTTTTGAAATATTTCTGCAGGTCATCTCTTTATAAAGGTAAAGCTTGCTATTCAATTTTCTTGAAGGCGTTCTGTAGTTTAAATAGTACTGCGCAGGCGCAGTCATTAAACGAAAATTAAAACAGATAATTTTAAAATGGATTTTCTTTGACAGGAATCCTTTGATTTCCTGAGGTCACGCTTTAAAATGTAATGACTGAATTATTTTGTTTTGACGTATTTCTTTAATAATCCCAAGTGATGTTCTTTTTTTCTTTTATCCATTCGTTGTTGCTAGGCAACTGTCTCTCCTTTGTTTCTGAGTTAAACCAATCCCGCTCTGTCTCCTGCAAGTCTAATTTGCAACCACTTGTGCCACAATCCACAATAAATTTCTACCGCACGAGCCATTGATCTCTTTCCGGACACGACAAAATACAGTTTAATTGGATGGAGTGTGTTTGCTCAAATTTGATTACACAATTCGAATGTCGGTTCTACGATTTTTTATTTTTTTATTTTTAAACAAAATAGTAATTATAGAGAAGCTTAGACTAAGATGAATTCCTCTATTTATTGCTTTTCATCTATTCAGTGTTCAAAGTAGAGTATTTAAAAGATCGGGGTAAGGTCATTTTAGACTTGCCATTGAAGTAAGCAATACACCAACGGCAGTGTGAGGGTAGATTGACAATGAATAAAAGCTTTAAAACTTAATGCTTCTTCAGAGACTGCCATCAGCAAGAAAAATTTACATCTGTCAATTGCCCGAAATAGACTTAGGATCTTTGCAAATTAAGGTTCTGACTCAAGTAAATGCAGGCGACTGCAAACCTTTTATTTCTTTTATATATTTCTTTTTCCAATGCATCTAAAATTCTGAAATTTTAAAAATAAACTTGTGAAGCATCTGGGATTTCTGTTTTCTTGTTTTTCATTTTCAGAATATTCTGCAATTAATTAAATTAAAACTCAAAAACAGTCAATTTTTTGGGAGTTTTTGAGGTAGTACTCTGTATTTTCAACTCAGAAAAATGTGACGAAAACCTGAAATGATAAAAAATTTGTAAAATAATGATTTGTATTTAAAATATTTATTATTAGTGCAACAGTTAATTTTTAAAAAAATAAACATTGTATTTTTTTAAAATTGTGTGAGATTAAATTACTGTTTTTAAAATTAACTACTGCACGAATAATAAATATTTTCAACATATAGCATTATTTTACAAATTTTTTATCATTTCAGGCTTTCGTTAAATTTTTTTGAGTTGAAAATACTGAGTTTTACCTCAAAAAATTGACTGTTTTTGAGTTTAAATTTAATTAATTGGAAAATGTTTTGGAAATTAAAAACAAGAAATTCCAAATGCTTCACAAGTTCATTTTTTAAATTTTTAGAATTTTAGGTGCATTGGAAATAGAAATATATAAAAGAAATAAAAGGTTTGCAGTCGCCTGCATTTGCTTGTGTCAGGACCTTAATGTCGCGATATCTATGTTTTGCTTACGAAACTAAACATTGATTTTTATAAAATTATATTTAACTTATATAAAAATTATTTTTTCAATGACTGCTTCAGAATATATAGGAGAAGGTTTTTAATTAAACAGGAAATGTGTATTTCATTTTTAATCTTTTTATATTTAATAAAGTTCAGTTCCGACATTTCTCATTAAATCTCGACTAAAGACGATATGTTTTTCCAGAATTGAATCGGCCTCATGCTGAGATTTTCAGGCCGGGAATCCTGTTGTGATTTTGGGTAATAATGAAGCTTTTTCTGGAAGCATCCAAGACAACATTGTAAAAAGGTTATCTGTTTTTGTGTTATCAATTTTGCAGGCAGTAATTTTGATTACAGATGTGAATGCGATTGGACTGTCATTTCTACAATTCGGCACCAGGTGCGCTAATGTCAGATTGTTACTAAACATGGACGACTATTTGTTTTGACGTAGACTCTGATTCTGTATTACAGCAAAGACAACAATATCCTGGCAATCAGCTTTTTGTCAACCGTTGGCGTAGAGATTGCTTGCTTTAAAGGTACATCTAACCACTTGAAAACCTGCAAATTGTCTACGGTTGTATTATTGTGTTGTTTATTAATAATTTCTTTATTAGCCTAATTGAAGTAATGTAACTAGTATTCCTATGAGGTTGTTTTAAAATGGAGGTACTAAGGTGAAATTTCCACGTGATTTTATTATTTCTGAAAAAGTAAACTAAAACAAAATATCTGTTGTGTATGGATGGAACATACAAAAGGTTTACGTAATGTAAAGCGGGTTTATGTAATTTTCTCTTTAAAAGAATGAACCACCCCCGCAAGACTATCGACCGTCGAAGATGGGCAACCTAATGATCTTTTGGTTCAACCCTAGAAAATAAAACTTTGCCTTTTAGCCAATTAATCATAAAATTGCTTATAGGACATTTATTATCTGATTTAGATTTTTTTTGGTTAATCTTTTACATAGGCAACACTTCCGATTTAAAGAAACTAAAAAATTGGTTCTAAAAATAGAAAATAAGGCCCTACACATTACATATTATATTATTATTATAACATTATGTATTAAAAAATTAAATAAATAAATAAAAGTAAAATGGGCGAGAGTTTACAGGCTTCGTTTTTGCAAAGTAGTATTAATAGCAAGGAACACTTCATGTCATGAGGTGCTTGACAGTTGTGACAGATCTCCAAGTAATAAACATTAATTTTTTATTTTTACAAGATAATTGTTTTATTGATGTATGTAGAGGAGAAAGCTTGTTCCTGTGATTACGTCCAGGCACCTGTTCGTTGCCAACAGCCTTATGAGGTAAATGGTTTTGCAGCCATTCGACATGAAAGGATGTTGATTAGTACAGATGAATAAACCTCAAAGAACCTCCTTCAGTCAAATGATTTCCCATTTTCTGGGTATAAATCTGCTAAACATGCCATTTAAACCTGCGTAAATAAATGAAAACAATGAAAAAAATTAATTGTTTTTTTTTTTTCTTAATCATCTATCAGACTGAATAACTTTGATCTTCCGACCAATTTTCTTAATGAAATATCAGTTAATCCCTTTTATATAAAACAAATGTAGTTGGGTACCAACTCTCGTACTGTAAAATCAAAAATAAAAACAAAGTTAAGCGAACACTAGCCGACATTTATCGTGCAGTTCCATCGGACGTGCTTGATGAAAAATGCCTCACACTACCAAGAGCGTAGAACACGGTCGAGTGCGCTTGCGCAAATCCAACGAATTACATTAAAAAATCCTGTTGACATCATTCGCATTTCACTGCATTTTTCTCCGCTGACAGCTCTCAATTCAACGCCACAACTATAAATGTACTATTGCAATAATAACATCATCATTCCAAAGGAAACGATCTTTACACTGAAATACGTTAATTAACGGATCAGAGTAGGCCAGAAAAAAAAAAAAAGCATTTTAAAGGAAGACTTTCGTACGATATTGAGTGATTTGAGCCTGTTTCAACTCTGTGAATCAATCAACGAAAATATTTTTGAAGTTTTGGTTTTAATAATTATTGAAGCCTTTAATACGATAAAATTCACATTTAGAAATTATGAGAAATTTAGCAAGATCCATCCAATTCAAGGTATTTTTATTGAATTTCTTCCATTTGTTAGGAAGTTCTTTATTAGCGAGCGATCGGCGATCCCAGAATTCCATACGAGCAATAGCTAATGCGAAATTATGAAAAAAAATTTCATTACTCAGTTTTTTTTATTGTTTATTTTGCTTTACAGCACAACTCCGATTCCTATAAACCTCAGTACTGAGACCTCGTTGTTTAGTGATGACTGTTCCTGGTTGATGATCGCCAAAGAATATGAAACAGCTATTCCAAGATGTCACTTGGTAAACAATTTGATCTCATCCATTGTTGTTTATTATCAACGATAGTTTCCATTTTAATGAAGGAATTTTTTTTTAAGTGTATCAAGTTCATTTTTGTTTCATTGCGAGAAAAAGAAATATGTTTCATGTAATCACAAAAAGCAATAAATGCATAATTGTAATTTTAAATAAGAATTAAAATATCTTCGTCGTATATGTTTTCGTTTGACCTTAGAAGGAATCATCGGCTATTGCTAGATCGCTGTTTACATGTCCGCCATTTCATTTCTGTAGTCGTAGTTGTGCTCTACCTCGAAATACTGCAGTCACTGTACTGGCTACCTTCGACTACTGTAGTCCAATACAGTATCTGAGGAACACCAAAGTAGGCCACTACAATCTAATGAAGAACACGTTTCCAAGAGTGTCGTCAGCTACGTGTAGCTACGTGGAATACCACCCAGTCCAGCTTATTATCCAGTGCTGAGACCTGGACTGTAAACGTGTATACTTGCAAAATATTTACAAAATATAGCGATAGATTACAGTTTTCATTATTTTACTAAATGGGATATTAATAGTTGCTGCATAAAAAGGAAAGATGGTTTCCATTTAAATACAAATCCTGATGTAAAATGCGTTGAACAATGTTTATTTTTTTTTTCACCTTGTGATCAGTTAATCGGGAGATGTTTTTATCTCGGGGATGTGTGAATCTGGTGCTTGTTTCCATGGGAACGGCAGCATCCGGCAGCCATTAAGCCCGTCTCGAGTTGCTGCCCTCACATGTGAAGCTGGCCAGATAGAATGAGCGCTTAAATCCCAAATCCCAGAACTAATAATGGGAGGGAGACGCAAGTCACCCCTACACCGAGAGTGAAGACATCCTCTAACGAACTCAAAGAATATTTATCAAAAGTGACTTGGGCTTCAACATTAAGACGATAAAAAAAAAAAAGAAATGAGAATTGTATGATTAATAAATGAAATTTTTAACTTACTCAGGAAATCTAATAATCCTTACACTTTAAAAGTCTTCATTTAATAAAACTTCATAATAACACTAAAATATAGAACTTCCTGAAAGAAGTTAAGACCTACCTTCCGTAAAATATCTCATTTTTATTTTACTTGTATTTAAATTCGTAAAGTAGCTTAGTTCTCAAGAAACTTCAGTGTGATGTTTGGTGATTTAATTTATTTATATAGAAAATACTTTACATTTTTCCATTTGTTGAAAATTAAAAAAAAAAAAAGAACGAGGAGAATGACGCATACGTACACGAGAGTAACTACTTAAACCAATCGTAAGTGCACAGGAAGTAGAGCATTAATATTCTTGGCATTTCTGTTAGTGAAATCGCAGACGATGGCTTCTGTCGATTCATATTATATCGATTATTGTCGATTTGTTCAATTATTGATTAAATGTTAATTACATATTTTATTGATTTTTATATTATAAGAAGTAAACAATTGAACTGTTTGCTTCGTATATTGTTCGTTGATAATATTAGTTCACAAACTTCTTTATTTATTTTATTTTAAGGTTAGGTTGTATCACGAAATTGGAAAATAATTAGTAATCCAATAAGTCTTTTTATGTATTATTTTTTTTAGTTATTACTGACACTGCTCTTGGAAAAATATTAAAAAAAATTAGTAATTTGTAAAAAATCTAATTTCTATTAAAAGGTTATGCATTTTGTGTGTGTGTGTTTTTGTCATCGAATCGATAGTTTTTTTTAGAGCAGATTTTCTATCCTGTCAATTAAACAATATAAGTTGATATTATTGAGGAAATATTACTTCTTTTAAAGCTATGAAATTGAAACTATAACTCACAGGCACTCTGGATAAAAACCAGACTTATACAATCGTTAAGCACGGATACTACGCATGCATTAGTTACTCCTTTCTTTCGTGCCGGGGACTGTAGGGATAGGGATACCTGGACTTTCGACGAATTACGTTCTCACCAATAGGTCGTAAGTAAAAAAATTGAGAATTCAGATATACAGTACATAGTACAGTACTAAGTCGTACACATACTGCATGTAAATTAACGTTACGCGTTTACAGTATAAGTACAGTACATGTTGAAATAGCCCACTAAAAGACCCACTGAGGTCTTTGGGGTTCGTTGGTTCCGTGATGAATGGAACTAATAAGGAGATGACACACACTGTATATTACAGAATTTAATGCCCTTTTATAAGATGAAACTACGCATGAAGCACCTACATTCCAGAATTTGACATTATTTTCATTGGATTTCCGCCAACAGCTTAAATATTATAAATGCGACTTATGTATTACACAGTACATGTACACTATTTAAATAGTGTAGTACAGCAATAACACGAATTCTTTGAAGTACAGCACGAAGAATTATAAATTTTTGCAGTAATAAAAGACGTTAACACTAACGTAGGCTTATAACAACAACGAGTGCGTATAAAGTTCAATAACTAGCTATTTATTGTAGCTGTAAAGCACAGTACAGTATTATAAGTTTGATATAAACTCTCAGTATATCGTTGGCAACACAATCGCTTTTTTTTTTAGGCCTAGAACCGGATACGCAGAGACTCGTTCCTACGATTCAACTCGAAAGGGTTTCGTATTTATGAGACCTTAGTCGTTTGGATCGTAGTTTCTGTAGGTATGGTCTGTAATTTGAATCACGACAAAGCAAGAGCAGATTTAAGAGGCTTCATAAACGGATTAATGTGCATGGATTCTAAATTCGTTGTTTGATTTGAATTTCCAGGGGAATATTTGTCATCCCAGATTTAGAATAGTAGACTCAGGTTAACAGGGGGGCGTTAACTAATATTACGTAAAGGTAAATGAGATAAATTGAAATAAAAATTTATTAAAAAAAATAATCCTAATATCAATATATGGGGGACCTTTCTGTGAATATTACGGGAACAAGTTGGTTGAAGGATATTTACTTTGTTCTTTTAAGTTCATATGTTTATTTATTTATTTATTTATTTATTTATTTATTTACTTCTAATTTCCTAAGAAAGTTAGGCTCATGAAATCCCTCAGCCCGTCTGTGCGTGTGTATGTGTGTTTCAATAACTTTTAAACCAGTGATCGATCGTCTTGAAACTTGACTCGTATTTTTTTTATAAAAACATTCTAATTTGTTAGTTTTTGGAATCTTTTCCAAGTGAATTCGTGTCGACCGCGAGCAATAAATAAATGGTGAAATAAATTCAACAGCATTGAAAACTAGACGTTGACTTGAACGTTTTCTGAACATTACTTTAAACGCTCAGTGTTAATCCTCTTAAGTGATCCATTTGCGCAACGTATTAAACTACTCGGCTTTAAACAGTTCAAGCAACAATTGAAGAACGCGACCTTATTTAATTAGTGTCACAAAATGCAGTATTTGTACTCTGCAAATATTATAATTCAGTACGTACCGGTATTACAATTTGATGGTAAACGTGGCTTTTCAATTTAAAAAAAAACAATTATAAGAATGTATTTTAAGGAACGCAGGCTTTAAGTTCTTTAAAAAACTGTAAAAATTGTCAAAAATCTTTAATTGTACATTAATCATCAAAGATGTAAACATTTCACAGACTTAATAAGCAACA
>JAFIDM010070164.1:0-15382 GCA_023159025.1 Thereuonema tuberculata
TGTATTACTCTTCTTTCTTGCCGCAATTTTTTATGGAAAAAAAAAGGAACATCGGCTGCCTGAAAAATTGATGTACGTTCTTGTGGGGTTACCATTTTTTTTCTCTTATAATTTTTCGAACCTCCGATCCCTTAATACGTTTTTCTATCCCGAGTCCAGCGCGAGTAATTCTATTACGTGTTGTCTGCCTTCTCGAACAATCTAATCCAGCAGGTAAGCTACCCCCAAACCTGACCTAATTACGGCGGTTCGGCTTCTAAATGTATCCCAGGAGCAGGGAATGCCCCCACCGCCCAATATCTTCTCCCTTTTACGGCCCTAATAAATAGGCGGACACTCGATTCGTGTTGCGGCTGGGATAAATGTGTTGCCCTCGCACTTCCCTTTCTTCAATGGCGCTTCTCGTCAGACGCTTATGCCTCTGGCTTTCACGGACCGCAGATAAGAGCACAACAAAATACAGGGTTTGCCAACCAAGTATTAAAAAAGGGTTGGGAGTGTTGTAGCTAATAGAGGCTTCAAGGGTAGAGCCATAATGTAATACCAATTGTCCGATTTGTTTACTTTAGAACTGTTTTACCTTTTAAAAAATTACTAAAATATTTACAGTTTTATTGTATTTCCTACAAGTCATTCACAACTAAAATACTGATGGTTTAAAATAAAATAATGAAATTTTAAATCTTTATTTTGCTATGTGAAGATTACCTATATTACAAACACTTTATCTAAAATGTAAAATAATAAAAATACATGAAATATAAATTTGTATTTTAAAATATAAGTGTCAGTGATTAAACGAATAGATGATAAATTTAACTTTAAAAAAAAAAGATAGAAGCGTAAAAATTATAGGTACTAATTAAATAAATTGAATAATTTCAAGATATTTCCTCTATTTAGCTAATTTTGATTGATTTAAGAATATTGAAGTGTTTTAACCCGTTTGCGTTAAGTTTTGAAATATGCAAATAGGCTGCAAATAAAGTAATGTTTATTTATTTATCGTTATTTGTTTTTATTTTAAAGTGCTTTGCACATGATAAGTAAAATGGGTCCAAAACTCAAAAGAAACCTTGAAATAAAATTGAATTCTTAAATATTAATTTGCTGACGAATTTTTTTTTCCAATGAATTTTTTTGTTGTATCTCAGATATGTCGCAGAAACAAAGAGACCTATTCTATGGAAGATAAATAAACATTTCTGTTTGCTATATGTACACAGCGTCGGTGAAATAGCCAGGAATTTCGAATGGGAGGGGTTCTTAGCTGCTCTATAAAAAAAAAAAAAGGTTAATTTCTCACGGGATACCTCACAGAAAAAATAATGTTGCGGGGGTGCGAATTATTGCTTTTGGTCAAAATTAGCTTTGAGAGAGTAACTATACAGTAAAACCCCGTTATTACACTCGTCAAGGGACCATGACCTTCAAGCGTAATAAGCGGGATAGCGCTATAGACGGGAAATTAATTATTAGATGGGGAAACATTTAGACACCATTTTACAGGAAAGATACTTGATTCTGCAATAGATATAGTGCAAATGTGAGCTTATTTCCTATTAAAAAAATCTTTGATTGTGGTTTGCCGTGTGTGTATGCTACTGTTATAAATTACGACATTTTCAATGCGGTTCAAGTAACTATTAACATCAATTGATACTCCACTAGAAGCAACACTAATATATTTTCGGAGCAGATTTAGTGCACTGCCCGCTATTTCACGCGCCTTTTCTTGAATGATTGGGTCACTTAATGGCACTGATGCATCACGGGACTGATGAATCCATTCAATTAGAATTTCCTCGGCATCTTCACATTTTCCACACTTTTTACGTTTGCAACCACCCTTCGCTGCATTGGTAATTCCATTCTTATTTTTTATTATTGTTCTCAGAGTGGATGAGGGAATTCCTAGAGATTCTGTGAAATCCTTCTGACTTAGTGTAGAATTCTCGTCGTACTTACGGAGAATTTCCAATTTTTCACTTATAGAAAGGGATTTCCGCTTCGACATTTTGCACTAACTTACTGTATCACAGAAAGACCCGCACTGCAAAGAGTTCAAAGATTCCCTCCTACCAGGGAAAGAAAAGAATCTTTACAGAGTTACATTTCTTTTCGATACAAAATTTTCGATAAAAAAAAAGCGCTATAAGCGGGATTTGAATCGTTATAAGAGGGTAAAAATATACAGAGTTATATAGAAAATTCCAGAGACCGCATGAAAGGAGCGTAAAGAACGGGATAGTGCTATAAGCGGGAGCGTAATAACGGGATTTTACTGTATTTTTAAATATTTTCTAGTTATTATTAATCAAATATTATAATCATCTATTATGTAATTTGTACAGATCCTTACTGGAGTGATTTCATATCTGATTTTTTTTAAAGTACTTATTTGATATATTACGTAATGTAAATAAATTTTTAGACGGGCTGGGTCAGGTGATCTGGTAGGCCAAGAAATTTGTCTTCTAAGGCTGATTGATCACTTACTTATTGAATTGTTCAATACTAATGAGGATTTCGATAGGATGTTTAAAAAAATATATTGGGCCAAAATCTTCGGGAACTTTTTATCGGGTTTTGACTTAAGGTGAGATGTCGATTTATTTATATAGAAAGTAGACGGCACAGTGGTTTCGGCTTCGTTAATTCAAGGATACTGAAATAAACTTCACGCATCTGTTTCTGACAGCTATAATTTTTCTAACACCTTTTAGCTCAGTAATTTTTCAAGCACTTTATTTAAATTAAAATATTCTAACCATTTACAGCACATATTCAATTAAAATTAGTAAATAAAAATTACATATAGAATAACATATGTATTCAGTTTATTGAAAATTGCCTCAACTCGTGATTGTCATCTATACAAATCTGCGGACTTACCGTATTTGGTATCATCAGCAAAACGAAGCTTATTTTTGCTTTTTATAAATCATCAGTTTCTTCCAGTGAATTGTTTATACTGTGTATTTAACGAATGCATTATTGCGTTCTTTTGGTTTAATTTTGCTGCAATTATTACCCTATTTAGTTGTAGTTTGAAATTTGGGTTGCCATTTTATTTAAACACTAGCGAACATTATTTGTCAAGGCAACTATTTTTAATCTGCCAAACATGCGGCACCACTGCAATTTCAGAATGCACGTTTAAAAGCTTGTTGGATGTGCTTCTGATTGGCACCTGGGCCAGTGAAGGAACGTCATGGGGGCACATGCAAACACATATTTGGAAATCATCGTTTAATAAGGCAATGCAGTGTAGCCAAGGAAGAAAAAGGAACACATAGCAATAACCCCTCAAAGTAATCTCCAAGATTGTCCACTGTTTGGGAAGACTGCCTGTGAGTCATTAAAGTGTTGGACCTTTCGCCGAAATGCTCTGAGTACTTCTGCTTGTGTCACCACTTCACTTTCACTGTCGTTATCCTCACTTTCTAATGCATTGGAATCTAAAACTTGCGAAACAATTTCGGAAATTGAAGCTTGAGAAGTGGTAGCAATTTCATAATCAATTATCACATATTCACTTTCCCCTTGCTGTATAGCACAGCCGCGATTTGTGAGATCTTGTATTAACACAGGTAAAGGAATATCGTCTTCATCATCTTTTTTCCTAGAATTTGAGGGGATGAAGTGCTTTGTGAAAAAGCTCTCCCTTCCGTCAGTAGGAGAAATGACGCCGATAAAAGATCATACCATGGAAAAATTCTTGGAATTGAATCTGTGTGGCACTGAAATCACAGACAAAAGTGACCTTATATGTGATTACGGTATTTAAGACCTGACCATATATCCGATAATCCATATCATAGAATTCCTTTAGAACTTTAGAAAAGTGACCTTATATGCGGGTGACCTTATATCGAGGTCCGACTGTACGTGTTTTCCACTTGCTCCCATGATGTTCCTTCACTGACCGAGACCACGTTTGTGGTGCCAACCAGAAGCACATCCAACAAGTTTTCAAACGTATATTCTGCAATTGCAATGGGAGTCGCATATTTGGCAGATATAAAATACTTGCCATGACTTCTCTAACGGCCCATGTATATAAGTTTTCTAGCAATTTAGTATATTTAGATTAAATTAGTAGCGTAACTGATTACAAGAGAAATGAATGTTTTTTTTTTTTTTTTTTTTGTTTCTAATGAGGAATTGAAGCTTGTAAGTGATAGTAAAAGACTTTATCTGTAGTGTTTATCTTGTAACAAGCTTTAATTTCGGTATAAGTCCTTGTATTAGCTCTCGTGAAGAGTTGGATGTGCTGATGTATCGATTCTGCCGATCCACCGACCTATAGTTTTGTTGTAGATATTGACCAGTGCAACCATAGACGAATTATCAGAGAATCAATGACACCTCGTGTTTTTACAGAAAGAACTTGGAACTTGTTTCAAACTTGTTTGTTTTTGTTTTTTTGTTTTTTTTTCTTCTTTCATTTGATAGAAGTGACTTAAATCTAGCCGATGTTAATCAGAACACGTGCACATTTAAAGTGGATCACAAAATGAATAAGATATCAATAGAAGTCCCACTGTTTGTCGTCAGTGTTAGTTAATTGTTTCGCCTCGAATGCTTTACTATGGATTTCTTTTTTTGTTTTTCGTCACTACGAAATTTCTGCACAGGGGAATACACACGGAGAACATTTTAAATACAAAACATCATTGCTTCAACATAAATATACTGGCTCCGTTTCAAAAAATTTTGAATCAAGAATAAGGGATAACACACAGGATAATAAATTTTCAGTTCCTAAGAAAGTTGGCTTTTTTTTAAAGTTAAATCTCATTAGGGGTTAATGCGATTTAAATTCCTTAAGGAGCATTTTTTTTTTCATTAATCTCTTCTTATCCGGGCCCGAAATAAGTTTGGTTTTGTAGAAACCCTTTGGTGTTTAGTTGGCCCAATTAGGGAGTACCCCGGGTAGATTGCAGAGGGTTATTAAGATCCCATTCTTCCCCCAATAGAAGAGCACCGCTGATTGAATAGGATTGATTTGCTCGTGGCCTCAATTTCTCCCCCTTCGTAAACACAACTCAAACCTCACTGAGATCAGACGAACCAAAGTTTTCCTTTCAATGAAGAATAGTTCATTGTCGGAGCAGAGCTTCGAAGAAATTTAATCAAAAACAATAATAAAAACGTCGAATCTGAGAAGCTTCATCTTGTTTTATTGAAGTGGTTTCGTTTAAACATGTTATTTTGTTATTTTTTTTTTCTCTCTCAAGTAGATCCGTCCTTACGACCTAATTGACTGAATTACGATCTAACGACGGTCGTTAAGCAGGTGATATAACAAATTCTTTTACTAAAAATTAATAAAAGAAATCAAGGATAATAATTGAAATGACTCATTGTTACAGTCTTTGTAAGAACATTATACAGGGCGTTTCGAAATGGTAGACAATGCGAAGAGATACGGGTTCCAAAGATCATTTTTTGTAAAAACTCGCAGAACACGAATTTATTAAGAATAAAATAAAACGAAAATAAAGTAAGAAAACTGCAGAGAATACCCAGGTCAATCATTTCCCCCTAAATGAGTTTTCCTGAAGTCGAGACCTAGCTAAATCGCTTTCTCGCACTCAAAAACGATAGATTCACCCCTTACCATCAAAGTCCTTAGGCTCGTTTTCACGATGAAAATGGACAAGAATTGCTCGCTTTATAGTACTTAATTGATTTTGTAGTATGTTTATAGTATGTTTGCGTAATAAATCTATTCCTTCCCTGTCCTGTAAGATCCTGGCTGTATTAATGGAAGAATGACATTTAAAGAATTAAAAAGAAATAAAAACTTTTTCAGTTTTAAGCTACCATTTTCTAAAGAATCATCTCTTTTTTTTCTAAAACTGTAGCTTGTGTAAATAGTGATTTCCTGCAGAAGCGGCCATTTTAGGAGCGACTGCAGCGCCCTCAAGCGATAATTTAGTTCGTGGAGAATTGACTAAAGCGTCGTAGATTAAAAAATAGATTAAAGTGGTTTTCTTTTTTGCGTTTTCTTATACAACAAAAAAATCTTTTTATTTCATTATTTATTTATTTATTTATTTATTACTTGTTATTCTTTTATTTTTTTGTATGGAGTTTTCAATAAAAAAACAAAACAAAAAAAAACAAAAAACAACGAACTCTTTTTACATACGACATCTTTATTTTGTCTAGATGAGATTAGACACCACAATGCCAGATAAAGATTGAGGCGGGAACTTTGGCAAACGATGGGGAATGGCGATAAGAACTTGGCCTTCGACACTCCACCGATTATTGCCGTCATGACGAGCAGCCTTCGGCACTGACTCACAGAATCGCCGACGCCAAGATATTGAAAAGGCTTTTCTGAGGGTCCGGACCTCGAGACTTAATTGAATTATTCTACCGTTTTGCAAATATAAAATTAAAGGAATTCATGTTAATCTGCTCTGCCGAAGTTAGATCTCTGACGACATTTAATCGGAGTTCGAACTTTTGAAGAGGACCTTCCGAGAATTAACCTTTGTGGATAATTTCTTTTGGGCAATTCAGGTTTCTTAGTGCTTGAAATTGGAAACGATAAAATGGCAGCGCAAGCAGACGAGTGAAAGACATCGAAGAAGTCGCAAAGATATTGTAACTAAGAGAATAGTCGATCATCTAATATATTCACCTTTTAACTTCTCCAATCGCTACACATTCGCAAGCTCCCTGGCTTAATAAAGTTCAGGATTTCATACATCCTTCCCCCTTTTCAACAATAACGACCCAGGGCCAGGAAGTTATTGCTTTCAACGATCCATAATCATCGCAACAACGTGAGGTCGGGAGGCATCCGAAAAAGAATACGGCCTCTATTTGATAGAAGGCTGGGTAAATTCTGGGGCCGCTGGCACAACCCTTTTTATGTTCCTAACGCAGTAATTTAAGAAATGTGTAGGTTTAAAATTTTGCCTCAGAATAATCTTAATGATAAATCTTAATCCTAAGCCGATTGCCACAATATATTTTACTTATCTAAAATTAATGTGGAACAATTCTAAAATTCTCGTATTAAAACAGATTATCTACTTAAACGATTTAAAGATGTTGTACATTTAAAAATAGTTTGATATCTTATAAATTTTAACGTTTTTTATCCTCGGAATTAAGTTTTCCCCGAAAACTTACTTTAAAATAACAATTTATAAGTTGTTGGTTTTTTTTTGGTGGGGGGGGGTTACTTAACCCCCACATTTATTCACATTTTGAATCAATAATTCCGCGGATAAAAACATTGCATTACACGCAATAAAGCACTTCGAATGAATGCTGTCTTTTCATTCGAATAAAGAATTACAAATTTCATACAATTGTTTAAGGTTTGCCGGGAGTAAATGTCTTACTATATAATTGAGGTTTTTTTTTCTTTCTTTTTTTCTTCCTTCTGTTTAAACGTGCACACGCTGAAAAAGTTCGACAGATTTCCTTAAAATTTGAGACACTGCTTATTTACAATCCAACTTAAAAACAAGATTGGCATTGTTACGTGTTTGCATCCACCCCTTATCAAAAGCGATCCCCCTACCCAAATTAAAATGGGTGGAGCGATTTCGGTAAACTTTGCTCCGATGCTCAATTACGGTACAACTTAAAATGTCACTTTTAGTTTTGCCTCAACCTCGTATGACCTGTGCTATATTCTGTCACTAGGCGATGGATAGCGAGCGTATACCTAAATTAAAAGCAATTGATTTAGCGTTTACAAATTGATAACTACTTTTTGTTTACTAGCTGATTTGTTAAAGTTTTCTTATAACCAACAAAGTCGAATTACCGATTTTCTATAATGGAGCCCTGAATCCCTGATGTGCTTACTTTTTTTTTTTTTTAAAGCTCCTAATGTACTCCGTACTACTACATTGTGCCAGGCTCTCCATCCGTTGTTACTTTAAGTTACACTTTTGAAATATTTCTGCAGGTCATCTCTTTATAAAGGTAAAACTTGATATTCAATTTTCTTGAAGGCGTTCCGTATTTTAAATAGTACTGCGCAGGCGCAGTCATTAAACGAAAATTAAAACAGATAATTTTAAAATGGATTTCCTTTGACAGGAATCCTTTGATTTCCTGAGGTCACGCTTTAAAATGTAATGACTGAATTATTT
Source organism: Thereuonema tuberculata (assembly GCA_023159025.1). Taxonomy (NCBI): domain Eukaryota; kingdom Metazoa; phylum Arthropoda; class Chilopoda; order Scutigeromorpha; family Scutigeridae; genus Thereuonema; species Thereuonema tuberculata. The sequence continues at coordinate 8,136 of JAFIDM010070164.1, forward strand.
TGTTTTGACGTATTTCTTTAATAATCCCAAGTGATGTTCTTTTTTTCTTTTATCCATTCGTTGTTGCTAGGCAACTGTCTCTCCTTTGTTTCTGAGTTAAACCAATCCCGCTCTGTCTCCTGCAAGTCTAATTTGCAACCACTTGTGCCACAATCCACAATAAATTTCTACCGCACGAGCCATTGATCTCTTTCCGGACACGACAAAATACAGTTTAATTGGATGGAGTGTGTTTGCTCAAATTTGATTACACAATTCGAATGTCGGTTCTATGATTTTTTTTTTTTACTTTTAAACGAAATAGTAATTATAGAGAAGCTTAGACTAAGATGAATTCCTCTATTTATTGCTTTTCATCTATTCAGTGTTCAAAGTAGAGTATTTAAAAGATTGGCGTAAGGTCATTTTAGACTTGCCATTGAAGTAAGCAATACACCAACGGCAGTGTGAGGGTAGATTGACAATGAATAAAAGCTTTAAAACTTAATGCTTCTTCAGAGACTGCCATCAGCAAGAAAAATTTACATCCGTCAATTGCCCGAAATAGACTTAGGATCTTTACAAATTAAGGTTCTGACTCAAGTAAATGCAGGCGACTGCAAACCTTTTATTTCTTTTATATATTTCTTTTTCCAATGCACCTAAAATTCTGAAATTTTAAAAATAAACTTGTGAAGCATCTGGGATTTCTATTTTCTTGTTTTTAATTTTCAGAATATTCTGCAATTAATTAAATTAAAACTCAAAAACAGTCAATTTTTTGGGTGTTTTTGAGGTAGTATTTTCAACTCATAAAAATTTGACGAAAACCTGGAATGGAAAAAAATTTGTAAAATAATGATTTGTATTTAAAATATTTATTATTAGTGCAACAGTTAATTTTTAAAAAAATAAACATTGTGTTTTTTTAAAATTTTGTGAGATTAAATTACTGTTTTTAAAATTAACTATTGCACGAATAATAAATATTTTAAATATACAGCATTATTTTACAAATTTTTTATAATTTCAGGCTTTCATTAAATTTTTTTGAGTTGAAAATACTGAGTTTTACCTCAAAAAATTGACTGTTTTTGAGTTTAAATTTAATTAATTGGAAAATGTTTTGGAAACTAAAAACAAGAAATTCCAAATGCTTCACAAGTTCATTTTTTAAATTTTTAGAATTTTAGGTGCATTGGAAATAGAAATATATAAAAGAAATAAAAGGTTTGCAGTCGCCTGCATTTGCTTGTGTCAGGACCTTAATGTCGCGATATCTATGTTTTGCTTACGAAATTAAACATTGATTTTTATAAAATTATATTTAACTTATATAAAAATTATTTTTTCAATGACTGCTTCAGAATAGATAGGAGAAGGTTTTTAATTAAACAGGAAATGTGTATTTCATTTTTAATCTTTTTATATTTAATAAAGTTCAGTTCCGACATTTCTCATTAAATCTCGACTAAAGACGATATGTTTTTCCAGAATTGAATCGGCCTCATGCTGAGATTTTCAGGCCGGGAATCGTGTTGTGATTTTGGGTAATAATGAAGTTTTTTCTGGAAGCATCCAAGACAACATTGTAAAAAGGTTATCTGTTTTTGTGTTATCAATTTTGCAGTCAGTAATTTTGAATACAGATGTGAATGCGATTGGACTGTCATTTCTACAATTCGGCACCAGGTGCGCTAATGTCAGATTGTTACTAAACATGGATGACTATTTGCTTTGAAATACTCTGATTCTATATTACAGCAAAGACAGCTATATCCCGACAATCAGCCTTTTGTCAACCGTTGGCGTAGAGATTGCTTGCTTGCTTTAAAGGTACATCTAACCACTTGAAAACCTGCAAATTGTTCACGGTTGTATTATTGTGTTGTTTATTAATAATTTCTTTATTAGCCTAATTGAAGTAATGTAACTAGTATTCCTATAAGGTTGTTTTAAAATGGGAGATACTAAGGTGAAATTTCCACGTGATTTTATTATTTCTGAAAAAGTAAACTAAAACAAAATATCTGTTGTGTATCGATGGAACATACAAAAGGTTTACGTAATGTAAAGCGGGTTTACGTAATTTTCTCTTTAAAAGAATGAACCACCCCCGCAAGACTATCGACCGTCGAAGATGGGCAACCTAATGATCTTTTGGTTCAACCCTAGAAAATAAAACTTTGCCTTTTAGCCAATTAATCATAAAATTGCTTAAAGGACATTTATTATCTGATTTATGTTTTGTTGTTGATCTTTTACATAGGCAACACTTCCGATTTAAAGAAACTAAAAAAATTGGTTCTAAAAATAGAAAATAAGGTCCTACACATTATATATTAAAAAAATAAATAAATAAATAAAAGTAAAATGGGAGAGAGTTTACAGGCTTCGTTTTTGCAAAGTAGTATTAATAGCAAGGAACACTCCATGTCCTGAGGGGCTTGACAGTTGTGACAGATTTCCAAGTAATAAACATTATTTTTTTTTATTTTTTTAAGATAATTGTTTTATTGATGTATGTAGGGAGGAAGTTTGTTCCTGTGATTACGTCCAGGCACCTGTTCGTTGCCAACAGCCTTATGAGGTAAATGGTTTTGCAGTCATTAGACATGAAAGGATGTTGATTAGTACAGATGAGTAAACCTCAAAGAACCTCCTTCAGTCAAATGATTTTCCATTTTCTGGGTATAAATCTGCTAAACATGCCATTTAAACCTGCGTAAATAAATGAAAACAATGAAAAAAATTAATTGTTTTTTTTTTCTTAATCATCTATCAGACTGAATAACTTTGATCTTCCTACCAATTTTCTTAATGAAATATCAGTTAATCCCTTTTATATAAAACAAATGTAGTTGGGTACCAACTCTCGTACTGTAAAATCTAAAATAAAAACAAAGTTAAGCGAACACTAGCCGACATTTATCGTGCAGTTCCATCGGACGTGCTTGATGAAAAATGCCTCACACTACCAAGAGCGTAGAACACGGTCGAGTGCGCTTGCGCAAATCCAACGAATTACATTAAAAAATCCTGTTGACATCATTCGCATTTCACTGCATTTTTCTCCGCTGACAGCTCTCAATTCAACGCCACAACTATAAATGTACTATTGCAATAATAACATCATCATTCCAAAGGAAACGATCTTTACACTGAAATACGTTAATTAACGGATCAGAGTAGGCCAGAAAAAAAAAAAAAGCATTTTAAAGGAAGACTTTCGTACGATATTGAGTGATTTGAGCCTGTTTCAACTCTGTGAATCAATCAACGAAAATATTTTTGAAGTTTTGGTTTTAATAATTATTGAAGCCTTTAATACGATAAAATTCACATTTAGAAATTATGAGAAATTTAGCAAGATCCATCCAATTCAAGGTATTTTTATTGAATTTCTTCCATTTGTTAGGAAGTTCTTTATTAGCGAGCGATCGGCGATCCCAGAATTCCATACGAGCAATAGCTAATGCGAAATTATGAAAAAAAATTTCATTACTCAGTTTTTTTTATTGTTTATTTTGCTTTACAGCACAACTCCGATTCCTATAAACCTCAGTACTGAGACCTCGTTGTTTAGTGATGACTGTTCCTGGTTGATGATCGCCAAAGAATATGAAACAGCTATTCCAAGATGTCACTTGGTAAACAATTTGATCTCATCCATTGTTGTTTATTATCAACGATAGTTTCCATTTTAATGAAGGAATTTTTTTTTAAGTGTATCAAGTTCATTTTTGTTTCATTGCGAGAAAAAGAAATATGTTTCATGTAATCACAAAAAGCAATAAATGCATAATTGTAGTTTTAAATAAGAATTAAAATATCTTCGTCGTATATGTTTTCGTTTGACCTTAGAAGGAATCATCGGCTATTGCTAGATCGCTGTTTACATGTCCGCCATTTCATTTCTGTAGTCGTAGTTGTGCTCTACCTCGAAATACTGCAGTCACTGTACTGGCTACCTTCGACTACTGTAGTCCAATACAGTATCTGAGGAACACCAAAGTAGGCCACTACAATCTAATGAAGAACACGTTTCCAAGAGTGTCGTCAGCTACGTGTAGCTACGTGGAATACCACCCAGTCCAGCTTATTATCCAGTGCTGAGACCTGGACTGTAAACGTGTATACTTGCAAAATATTTACAAAATATAGCGATAGATTACAGTTTTCATTATTTTACTAAATGGGATATTAATAGTTGCTGCATAAAAAGGAAAGATGGTTTCCATTTAAATACAAATCCTGATGTAAAATGCGTTGAACAATGTTTATTTTTTTTTCACCTTGTGATCAGTTAATCGGGAGATGTTTTTATCTCGGGGATGTGTGAATCTGGTGCTTGTTTCCATGGGAACGGCAGCATCCGGCAGCCATTAAGCCCGTCTCGAGTTGCTGCCCTCACATGTGAAGCTGGCCAGATAGAATGAGCGCTTAAATCCCAAATCCCAGAACTAATAATGGGAGGGAGACGCAAGTCACCCCTACACCGAGAGTGAAGACATCCTCTAACGAACTCAAAGAATATTTATCAAAAGTGACTTGGGCTTCAACATTAAGACGATAAAAAAAAAAAAAGAAATGAGAATTGTATGATTAATAAATGAAATTTTTAACTTACTCAGGAAATCTAATAATCCTTACACTTTAAAAGTCTTCATTTAATAAAACTTCATAATAACACTAAAATATAGAACTTCCTGAAAGAAGTTAAGGCCTACCTTCCGTAAAATATCTCATTTTTATTTTACTTGTATTTAAATTCGTAAAGTAGCTTAGTTCTCAAGAAACTTCAGTGTGATGTTTGGTGATTTAATTTATTTATATAGAAAATACTTTACATTTTTCCATTTGTTGAAAATTAAAAAAAAAAAAAGAACGAGGAGAATGACGCATACGTACACGAGAGTAACTACTTAAACCAATCGTAAGTGCACAGGAAGTAGAGCATTAATATTCTTGGCATTTCTGTTAGTGAAATCGCAGACGATGGCTTCTGTCGATTCATATTATATCGATTATTGTCGATTTGTTCAATTATTGATTAAATGTTAATTACATATTTTATTGATTTTTATATTATAAGAAGTAAACAATTGAACTGTTTGCTTCGTATATTGTTCGTTGATAATATTAGTTCACAAACTTCTTTATTTATTTTATTTTAAGGTTAGGTTGTATCACGAAATTGGAAAATAATTAGTAATCCAATAAGTCTTTTTATGTATTATTTTTTTTAGTTATTACTGACACTGCTCTTGGAAAAATATTAAAAAAAATTAGTAATTTGTAAAAAATCTAATTTCTATTAAAAGGTTATGCATTTTGTGTGTGTGTGTTTTTGTCATCGAATCGATAGTTTTTTTTAGAGCAGATTTTCTATCCTGTCAATTAAACAATATAAGTTGATATTATTGAGGAAATATTACTTCTTTTAAAGCTATGAAATTGAAACTATAACTCACAGGCACTCTGGATAAAAACCAGACTTATACAATCGTTAAGCACGGATACTACGCATGCATTAGTTACTCCTTTCTTTCGTGCCGGGGACTGTAGGGATAGGGATACCTGGACTTTCGACGAATTACGTTCTCACCAATAGGTCGTAAGTAAAAAAATTGAGAATTCAGATATACAGTACATAGTACAGTACTAAGTCGTACACATACTGCATGTAAATTAACGTTACGCGTTTACAGTATAAGTACAGTACATGTTGAAATAGCCCACTAAAAGACCCACTGAGGTCTTTGGGGTTCGTTGGTTCCGTGATGAATGGAACTAATAAGGAGATGACACACACTGTATATTACAGAATTTAATGCCCTTTTATAAGATGAAACTACGCATGAAGCACCTACATTCCAGAATTTGACATTATTTTCATTGGATTTCCGCCAACAGCTTAAATATTATAAATGCGACTTATGTATTACACAGTACATGTACACTATTTAAATAGTGTAGTACAGCAATAACACGAATTCTTTGAAGTACAGCACGAAGAATTATAAATTTTTGCAGTAATAAAAGACGTTAACACTAACGTAGGCTTATAACAACAACGAGTGCGTATAAAGTTCAATAACTAGCTATTTATTGTAGCTGTAAAGCACAGTACAGTATTATAAGTTTGATATAAACTCTCAGTATATCGTTGGCAACACAATCGCTTTTTTTTTTAGGCCTAGAACCGGATACGCAGAGACTCGTTCCTACGATTCAACTCGAAAGGGTTTCGTATTTATGAGACCTTAGTCGTTTGGATCGTAGTTTCTGTAGGTATGGTCTGTAATTTGAATCACGACAAAGCAAGAGCAGATTTAAGAGGCTTCATAAACGGATTAATGTGCATGGATTCTAAATTCGTTGTTTGATTTGAATTTCCAGGGGAATATTTGTCATCCCAGATTTAGAATAGTAGACTCAGGTTAACAGGGGGGCGTTAACTAATGTTACGTAAAGGTAAATGAGATAAATTGAAATAAAAATTTATTAAAAAAAATAATCTTAATATCAATATATGGGGGACCTTTCTGTGAATATTACGGGAACAAGTTGGTTGAAGGATATTTACTTTGTTCTTTTAAGTTCATATGTTTATTTATTTATTTATTTATTTATTTATTTATTTATTTATTTATTTATTTATTTACTTCTAATTTCCTAAGAAAGTTAGGCTCATGAAATCCCTCAGCCCGTCTGTGCGTGTGTATGTGTGTTTCAATAACTTTTAAACCAGTGATCGATCGTCTTGAAACTTGACTCGTATTTTTTTTATAAAAACATTCTAATTTGTTAGTTTTTGGAATCTTTTCCAAGTGAATCCGTGTCGACCGCGAGCAATAAATAAATGGTGAAATAAATTCAACAGCATTGAAAACTAGACGTTGACTTGAACGTTTTCTGAACATTACTTTAAACGCTCAGTGTTAATCCTCTTAAGTGATCCATTTGCGCGACGTATTAAACTACTCGGCTTTAAACAGTTCAAGCAACAATTGAAGAACGCGACCTTATTTAATTAGTGTCACAAAATGCAGTATTTGTACTCTGCAAATATTATAATTCAGTACGTACCGGTATTACAATTTGATGGTAAACGTGGCTTTTCAATTTAAAAAAAACAATTATAAGAATATATTTTAAGGAACGCAGCCTTTAAGTTCTTTAAAAAACTGTAAAAATTGTCAAAAATCTTTAATTGTACATTAATCATCAAAGATGTAAACATTTCACAGACTTAATAAGCAACA
>JAFIDM010070165.1:1118-35399 GCA_023159025.1 Thereuonema tuberculata
CATTAGTGAACTGAAATTAAGGATTTATCGCCAGTGCCTGATGGTGCACATGAACTGTAAGTAAAAACAATTCATTCATAACATTTCCACAACGGGAAGAATTTTAGCTGAACAAAGATGACTGTATTTTCCTTCATAGAAGATTGAAGTGAACATTGTAAAGTACCAGTTTCGTGAAATAAGTTCATATTAATCTATGAACAATTTGTTTTAATTTAAAGTAACACTATTACGATTAAAAATTAAGTTAAAAATTCCAGTTCTGATCTCTGACTCTTTAAGATTAAGAATAAGAATAAAGTCAACTAAAGTAAAGTAAGAATAAGAATTTGAACATTCCACTTCTGACTTTTACTTCTCAATGGTTAGTAACAATGGTTATGGGCCGTTATTGTTACTATCAATAGTTTTATTATCAAAACTAACAACGAAAGTTGTTAGATATGCGCAAGACTTAATGTAATTAATATACATCTCCTGAAGAAGGCCCGAGGCACCGGACCGAAACTATCCAGTATCATGTCCTCCTCCTTCGGAACCAATCTATCAGAAAATGAATTTCAGAGAACCAACAGGGGTTTACTAATGATGTAAAAAATAAATGTTTTTGTAGCTGCTCAGAAAATTCATCTTAAATTTATTTCAGTACAAATATTTTAATAATTTTTTATTTCAGTATAAATGTTTTAATATTTTTTTTTTCAGTATAAATATTTTAGTAATTTTTTATTTCAGTATAAATGTTTTACATTTTTTTTTCAGTATAAATATTTTAGTAATTTTTATTTCAGTATAAATGTTTTAATATTTTTTTTTCAGTATAAATATTTTAGTAATTTTTTATTTCAGTATAAATGTTTTACATTTTTTTTTTTCAGTATAAATATTTTAATAATTTTTTATTTCAGTATAAATGATTTAAAATTTTTTTTCAGTATAAATATTTTAATAATTATTTATTTCATCATATGTTTTATTTATTTCAATATAAACATCATTATAATTGTTTATTTCCATATATTTATTATACTGAAAAATTATTTCCAATCTGACAAAGCTTGTGGTCTAGGCAGCGGTCTTCCATGAGGCTGAAGCGTCTGAATCTGGGTTCAAATCCCGACTCCAGCATGGCTGTTTCTTTCATTTCCTTTTCTGAGTTTGTCAGGTTCTTCTTCACTGTCGCTTTCTGTTTGAAGCAATTCCATGCAGGATTTTTGGGGAAGGCCGGAAAAAATCCTCAAAAACATAGTAGATGTGAAATGTTTCTCCCAACCCATCTGGTCAGTATAGGAGATTAGACCAATGTCCTAGGGCGAGGGAAGCCATTGCCAAAAATGGCTATAAAAAGGGTTGAAGAAGAAGATGAAGAGAGATTATATATTAAGGAAAATCATTCAGGCTGAGACACAAACAAGTACATTTAAAAGAGAGAGAAATAGAAAATTACAGAGAGAAAAAGACAAATCGTAATCTCTTTCCATTTCTTAAATAAAACAGTACTTACAATTTTGTATTGTAAAAGTGCTTAGAAATTCAGAAGTCACATCACTATCCCAGCAAAGTATATCTTGGATATTTTAGTAATTACTGGAGTTTTTTTATTCTTTTAAATTCATTTAAATACAATTTTATTAAACAGAAATAGAAACAGAAATGTCAGTATACATCCATAGAAAAGAACATAAATTTATTTATTACAGGACATTAAAAAAACACACACACACAAATTACATCAAGTAAAATAAAACTAAAAATTTTTTAAAGTTTTTTTTTATTTTAATTTTTGATGTATATATTCTCTCAATTCACGACTGCTTTTAGAATCAGCGTGTGAATCATATATCTGTGATATATTTTTATTTTTTATAGAGATTAGAATGTAATCCTTGTGGTCTAATGCCTAAGGCGTCTAACTTCGGAGCAGAAGGTTGCATGTTGGATTCCAGTAGATAACTTGTAGAAATTATTTCTATTTTTGTAAATTACAATAATTGCACCAGACCGAAAGAGAAATAAAAGATTTTCGTAATATAGATACAATTTTCAGTCGCTTTTGAGCTACAAATAGTGAGCTTTCAGTATTCTACTTAATAGAAATAGTGCTTCTTTCTTTCTAAAGTATGTTTTTTTTATTTCCATTGATACTTTACAGTGGTTTTTGAGTTAGAAATAGTGATTGTTTTTGAGTAACGAATAGCGATTTTTCAGTATTCTACCTAATAGAAATAGTGATTATTTTTTTTTTCTGTTCTTTTTTATCCAATTCCAATTGATACTTTTCAGTGGTTTATGAGTTACAAATAGTGAAAATTATCTATATCTATTAGCTAGGCCATCAGATTGTTCGATATAGATATTTGAAGAAGAGATTTCAGATGTACGTTAGTTGATATAGATGATAAATGAAGATCATAGCTTGTATACGAAATTCTTCGCAACAAATTGATTGTGAGTATTCTTTAGAGTGAAGATAACCAAATTCTGTTGAATTGTGACTCAAAGACCTAAAGTTGTATGTGAGTTAAGACAACGTTTTCCAATTATATGGCAACTTTATTTAGAGTTTGTCCTTGAGCTTTATTGATAAATATCGCATAAGAAGGTCTGATCGGAAATTGTTTTCTTGTGAAAGTGAATGAAAGTAGATTACCGCATGGTTCCATAGACATCCTATGGATGAAAAGAAAATCTCCTTTGTGAGTTCTGTTATAATTTCGGTTTCTATGAGATCATTATCGAATGAACAGCATTTAAGTTGAGTTCCATTGCAGTATGCAAACTTGGGATTGATGTTTCGCAACAATATTATTGGAGATCCAATCTTCAATGACAAACGATGTTGAGGAATTCCGCTGAGATTCAATGCGTTCAGGCACTTGGGCATATGGAGATGTTCGTGTGATGGATTATCAGAAGTGTCAATTTTATTCGCACTTGTATTGTATGCTCTGTAGTCTCTCCTTGTATTCTTAGACTTATCATTCGATTGATGTTATCGACACTCTCGTTCATCTCGTTTATCCAATTCCAATTGATACTTTTCAGTGGTTTTTAAGTTAAAAAAACTGATTTCTCAGTATTCTACCTAATGACGTACTGCGTCTTTCTTTTTTGACTTTCTTTTTAATTACAAATGTTACTTTTCAGTCAAAGTCAGTTCAGTTTTGACAGATAAGTCAAAAAAGCAATATAAAGAGAGTTGAAGTTCCCATGGCCTAATGGGTAAGATGTCTGACTTCGGATCAGAAAGGTTGCAGGTTCGATTTCTGTCGCGGATGTTTCATTGAAAAATTCTTTCTATTTTTCATTCTCACAGAAAACTGCGCCGGACAGACACACAGACAGACAGAGAAATGAAAGATTTTAGTAATATAGATTGTCACTTTTCAGTGACGTTTGAGTTACATTTATTGATGGTTTTTGAGTTGCAAATGGTGATTTTTTCGGTATTCCACCTCAAAAAAAGAGTGCTTCTCTCTTTCTTGACTCTGTTTTCTTTACTCCAACAACTGGCGTGTACACCCACATATTTTTCAATATCACATAGGATTTGGTTAAGTAAGAATATTTAAAATATTTTAACGTTTCGGCAATTATCGTTCTAATTGTCAGTTTCGAATTACAAATAAACTGACTGATGTGAAATAAATAAACAATCTTGAGATTCAAAAAAAAGATTGAATACATTCCTTATTGATGGGGGAAAGGAAAGGAGATATAAGTCAAAAACCATATGAAGAGAGTTGTAGTCGCTATGGCCTAGTGGATAAGGCATCTGACTTCGGATCAGAAAGTTGCAGGTTCGATTCCTGTCGCGGATGTTTCATTGTAAAAATTATTTCTATTTTCCATTCTCTCAGAAAATTGCGCCGGACAGACACACAGACAGACAGACAGACAGACAGACAGACAGACAGACAGACAGAGAAATAAAAGATTTTAGTAATATAGATTAGTAAGGACTGATATATTCTGATGATTCACAGTATGAAAGATCTTAACTGAAAGCTATGAAAGACCAACTGTGCTTCTCACATATTTTTCCGAATTATTGACTCAGATATCAAACATTCTTATTTTTTTGTGATTGTTATTCCAGTCAATGATATTTTCTGAGATAATGTATTTTTAATGTCTTAAACTTATTTCGTGATTATTTTATAAAAATTGCGCCGGACAGACACACAGACAGACAGAAAGACAGACAGACAGAGAAATAAAAGATCAGTTTCTTTCCTCAGAAACTGATTCTCATTCTTTAAATATATCTTCTGACATATCTGTTTCTATTTCTATTTAATGAAATTTTATCGAAATGAATTTAAATGAACTGAATTAAGTGATTTTTAATGAAATAAAGAAACTGAATCATACGCAGATGATGTCGGAAATGAAATAACGACAATTTGAATAAAGTTTAAATTTACTTTCAGTGCCAAGACTAAAACTGGCTTTCAAACGGTCTGAAGAAAAAAACTGGGTTTCCCCGAGTCTTTCCGCGAGTTTTCCTATGAATCATTACATGCTTCTTATTCATCAGGAAATAATTAACAACTTCTCGCTGATAACTGCTGATAAATTAAAAGAAAGTAAGGTGAAATAACCAAAGACATAAATACATTAAAATCGAAATATTCTCTAATATCTTTGAAATTATTCTACTATATTAGCCGGGTACCGTCGCTTCGCTCTGGAACCCTTGCATATATAGCATTAAAAAAACAAACTTGATTTATTTAGCAACTTAATATTGAAATCATCGGAGAATATATAACTTCCCAGGCCGTTGTGGCTTCTCCGGACAACTCAGGTGTTTTGCGGGTTGGCGTCACACACCAAAAATTTAAATCGAAAAATCACATTTTTGCAAACGCAGAAACGCTTGGGAATGTGTGATATATCGTTCGATAGAACTTTGTAATACCAATATTTTCTCAGTATAATTGTTGTGCTTATTAAAAATTTCCAATTTCTTTATTAAATCTTCAGAGTTTTGATGATGATTTGATTATTAGGCATTTTAAAGTTTCTCATCCCAAAATTTAGTTTTCTTGCAATATTTTGAGTAGGTGAACCATAAGCTTTAACTAATGGGCGTAAAGGATGATTTTCTTTGTGAATTTTAAATCTTCCTTCTAATATAGGAGGAATACAGGACACTGTAAGGATTTCTTGCTTTTCTTAATAATTAATTGTTTTATTGTCCTCCAGTGTTTTTGTAATTTTTTTAAATTTGTATATGGTGATATATCTTTATAACTTGTAGTGGATATGTGTGTCTGTTCAAGAATTTAGCATACTTTCCACACATGCCACAAACTTGAAAGTTGGTATATGGTTGGCTTCCATAGTGTAGACAATGTAAAAAAAATAGATGGTGAAAATCTGTATGAAATGGGAATAGTTTATAAAATTGATTGTAAAACTTGTGGTAAATTCTATATAAGAGAAACCAAAATAATCTTATTAGAACTTGTTTCAGAACACGGCACAGCTTTCAAAAACAAAAGTATAGAAATTTCTGACATCTCAGACCATTGTCTGAAAAAAGGACATGTTATGAACAATAATGTTAAATTTTATATAAAGAAAGTGACTTAAAATTAAGGAAAATATTGGAGAGTTGTCTAATTAAACATAAAAAAAGCTAAAAATTTTAGTAGATATGAAGGAGCCATCGTTGACCCTAAAACTATTATGTTAATAAAGGATTTTATAAAAACGGATGTTAAAAAATAGCAACATTTGATGTTTAAAATTATTAACAATATATTTTGATTGATTAATTAGTGATAGAGGTAATATTTTGTCAATAAGATTAATGGAAAAGCTATGTCATTTTTTAATGTTCCACCTATACATAGTATTGTATATAAACATCCATTTGATGAAGCTAGACCACTGTTTCATAGATATGACCCTGTACATATCATAAAATGCATAAGAAACAACTGGATCAATCAAAAAAATGCTGGCCAGTGCATGTTTTTCCCAGATTTTAACAATTTTTCTATCATTAAAACTGCATCTTTTGGCATTAAAAACACTGCACTCCAAAGAATCAGGAAATTTGTTGAAATTTGCTTACAGCATAACATTAAAAGCTTTAATGCCCAATAATCTTGAGCGTCAAAATGTTAAGCTTGTTCTCCAAATTTTTAACAACCATGTAATTGAAGGTTTGCATCATTTTGGTGATAAAAATGTGGTGAGCACTGTCATGATACAGCAGATTATATTCATGTAATATATACATGGTGGTCAATCATGAATGTTAAGAGTTTGTTTAAAGGACAGAGCAAAAGAGATGTGTTCCAAGAACCACTTACTGCATCAGACACTGATGAAAAAAATATTTTTCTAAACAAAATCCTCGCTTGGCTTGACACCTGGGAAAATCTCAAACATGATAAAGGAAATTTAATCACAGAAACACAAATGGCCTTAAAACATACAACTTATGCTGTTTTAGAATTAGTATCATATTGTGTCAATGAATTAAACTTTTCATACATATTAACTAGCAAAATCCAAACCGATGCATTGGAACGAAGATTTGGAAAGTTTAGGCAGCTTGCAGGCTTTCAATATTTAATATCTCTTAGGCAGGTATTTGAAACTGAGAGCAAGTTAAGATTGCAAAGTATTGGCCCTCTAAAGATAAGTTCATCAAGATATGGAGATTTGCCTGTAGATATTCAAAGTGATATGGTAGGGGAAGATAGTAATGTGGGGGAACGCATACCAAGTATTCCTGATGCTATTAAAGAGATCACAATTTCTGATACTGATATTCAGAGTGTCAGTGATATTTTGCCCATATTATCATACCTAGCAGGATATTGTGCTTTTGCTGTTTTAAGAAAGCTAAAAAATTGTGAGTTTTGTAAAGCTAATTTGATTGTTGACAATTCTGATGAAGCATTTCAACATCAAAATGCTTTAATAGAAAAAATGGATAGAGGAGGTCTTTTGTATCCTCAACCAGAAATTCTGGATATCGTGATGCATGTGTACATCTTAGTACAAAAATTATTTTCTTCCAGTTTTGAAAGCTTCTTTCTTGTTGTAAATCAGAGAGAACTTGTTGTTTACTCTGAACCTAATATTTTAAAAGAAAAGGAAATTTTTATAACAGGTAACTGTCCTAATAATCATTCCATTACCATTGTTTCAAAGTATGTTGTTAGGGCTGCTATAAATACGATCTTGAAAAATTATTGTAAAGAAAGAAATGATGTGAAAAAAATTGAAACTAAAAAGCGAAAACTTAACAGACTCAAAAAATGTTAAAAAAAAAAGAACAATATTAAATGTATAAATAAATGTGTCGTTAGGGCTTAACAATGCTCATTATATAGAAAGCTGTAATTTGAAGATTTGCAATTATATTTAAATAATTTAGAGTTTGCATATTGAAGAATAATTCAAATTTGAAGTATTATTTTATTATTATATGTTTCTTGTATTTATGCAGAAGGAATAACTTGCATATTATTTGCTTTTATTTAAATATAGATGTGCCATTAAGGCTTAGTTATGTCTCAAAGAAAACTGTAATTTGTTGATTTTTTTTTTGTGTTTTTACAAAGAAAATCCCTTTTCATAAATATTAAATTTTAAAATGTTTAGTGTGAATTTACTGCAGATTGTATTGTAAAAAGCTGCAAAAATCTATTTGTAATTGGAATTAAAGGTATTTTTACATGAAATAAAATGTTGTACGTGATTATTTAGTATTTATTTATTGTATTGCTTTTTAAATGTTTTTTTTTTTTTTTTAAAATGACTTAATAAATGAATGTTGAGATACCTATGTGAGGGGGAGGGGGGGATTAAAAAACGCTGGCTGAACATTATAGTAACTAAATCTCTTAATTTTTCAAAAGCACTGCAAAAATCATTTAATAACTCTAAAATTAATAACAAACTACAACTCAACGGCAATATTTCGTCCTTTTTAATTCTAGGACTTTCACGAGCCATTTTTAATAAAAATTTGAAAAAAAGAGAACTATTCCTCTTTCTTCTAAACTAAATAATATCACAACTCAATACTTTAACAAATTTACAATAATAGAACGTGACACTTAAACACGTTCAAATTATAAAAGCCAAATAACAATTGTCAGAAATTTAGTCTTTTAAAACTTTAAATTTTGTCTTAAAATCTAAAAATATATATAAAATTCTAATTTTAATTTTTAAAATCCTTTCCTGATGTAATCTTCCAATGTCCTTGTTTTTTAGAAAATTTCCAAATAGTTTAATAAAAACTTCAAAGATATAAACCTATTTTTAGTCTTGTGCTGTTTTTGATTTTTATTGCTTTGTTTATACTATTCACAGCACGTTAAGTTTATTATATAAACCTATTCTTTAAAAACTCTTTCCGATTACTTTATAAGATTTTAAGTTCTTCTTTTCTCCCCTATATAGTAACTAAGTTTTATCAAATTTCAAGTCTTTTATTGCAGTTTTCAAATCCTTAAAATATATGTTTTTGTGTATTGATAAAACATAATTCAATGAAATTTCTCTTTTTACTCATTTCTCATATTCAAAGCGTATTGAAGTTAAAAAATAAAGAAAAGAAAATTTGGAAAGCACTCATAATCGTAGTTCTCTATATCGACAACGGACTCCGGCCGCCTACGTCACAACGCGGTGCAGAGGCTTTCAATATAGGGGGTGCTGCTCTTGCATGCATGCTTGCTGGGTATGACACTCTGTAGTGGCCAAACGGTAAGATATTAGAATGAAACCTTCACCAGTGTCTTCAGCATCAAAAAGTAGATGACCCCGTCCAAATAATCAGACCTGTAGAACTGTTTCCTAAGCCCCAAGCCGTTTTCAATTCATTTTTTAGCGGCCCCTGTGAGAGCTTGCCTGTAAAACTTAGGTTGTCACACACTGTAGTGATTAGTCAACCAATCACAATGCTTCGCAACATCTTCTGATAAGAAAATATCATTGTTGATATTGTTTTAATTATTCTTATAAATGTGATTGTTGCGCATGCAAGAGGAGCAAATACAATTGCGATTGTTCTGATTGAAATTGAAAAAAATGTCTTGACCTGCGGAAAAAGAGATGCTGATACAAAACGAGAAGCTTCACGCTTGTGTGAAGAACGGTCTCGTCCAAAGTCAGAGACAAGATACAGAGAACGGGAACGAAAGACTGAAGCAAATCGCCTACTACGATCTGATAAAATTTTGTTTATCAATTTGTGCATATCATGGACACAATGCACGCTTGCTTTTGACACTATCTAAAAGCATTAATTACCTCGTTTTTGATCATATTAAGTAGAAAATTATTTGTTGTTATTTTATATTAAAATCATTTTTTCGCAGCTGCATCTTAATTGATCAGGGCCCACTCTAGTGGTTACGACGCCCCGGACAAAATGACAAATTGCCGCCCCTTATGACATATATACATAATATAAAGGTACAGATTATTTATTTTCTATAAAAATCAAATCATTTTACTTAAATTTTAATAAAAGCATATATTTAGAAAGAAACATGTAACATAATATAATATTGAGAATCAAGCAGTACAAAACGGTAGAAATTAATTAAGAAATATCTGTATATAGCCACGAATTTTTAACCATATAATTTTTTACATTTTTAAATGCTATTAAAAATATGTATTATTTCACAATCAATCAAAATGCCATTATTTTGAAAATAAAACAAGGTAACACAATTACGCAAAAATCACAAAAAAACTATTTTTTTCTCACTTTCAGTTCTGCAAACTTTTTTATTACATCTTTTAAATTTACTTGATCAACAATTTCATGCTCAATTGCCAAAATGGCCAAACCCTTAAGACGATTTTGTGTAATAGTCGAACGCAAAAAGTTCTTAATTAATTTTAACTTAGAGAAACTCCTTTCGCCACTTGCTACAGTTTCGCCACTTGCTACACTGGTATCATTAGCAATATTCTTAAAGCAATAGTAAGGTTTTGGGCAAAATTTAACTTTGTAATTAAGCTCAGTACATTGCTTAGGCTTTCTTTTTTGCCCAAAAGCGCAGATACTTCTGAAATTTCCTCTGCTAATTCTACCCAATTTATGTCAACAGAATCACCCATCAGTGATTCTAAATTCTTACAGTGTTTAGTAGCATTTCTTTCGACACCTTATTTAAATCGTATATATTACATAAGAATTGACAATAGTTACTATGATTACTAAGTTGTTCAAATCTACAATCTAGTGCATTTAGTGCTTGATCGATTCTAAAATTAAAAAAAAAAATCTATTTTATATTTTTCTTTTGGATCTTCGATCAGTTCAGCTCGTGCTTCGTATGAGAAGTTCCTTTTTATTCTTCTTACGCGGTATCGTGTTATTGTTGATCCAAAATTAGCCTCCACGTCAATTTCGGTAGCAAGTTCTTTTGCATCAATAATAGTTTCATCGAAGAACGAATCTGATCGAAGATTCTTGATAAATATTTTGCAATTTTGTAAAAGATCAAGTGCAGAGGCTAGATCAAAATCTTTTGTTTGCATCAACTTGCTTATTGGATTAATGCAATTTAGTATTTTATGCCAAATAACTAATGAACAGAAAAACTTAAATTGTTTAATACAATTTAATAAACCCGAGGCCTCGTCTCTTATTAAATTATCAATTTCTCGTTTTCGTAAATGCTTAGCAAGGCGTCGTATACATCTCCTAAATGAAATCTCGAAGGCTTAAGGCCTCTATCCTACTCTCCCATCTAGTGTCACTCAATGGTTTCAAAGTTAAACCTTAAACCTTTAAATGTTTTAAAAATATTGCCCATCGAAAAGTAGTTACCGAAAAAAATAAATATAAATACATATATATATATATATTAGAAGACCTTGTTCCAATGGTTTGTTTCGGCATTAATAATTCTTTGAGCAGCCGCATCTATAGTTTTACAACACTTAACCTTTGGTTCATTTCTAGCCATGAGTTTGGGCCTGAATATGATTTTTTGAAATTTCATGCTCTTTTGAAGTTTTGCCAAGGTGCTTCCAACTTTTAAAACCCTCCTTTAAAAGAGAACTAACTATACAGCCGAAAATTTTGCAACAGAAGCAGTAAACGAAGTTTTGTGAAAGAGAGTACACTAGCCAGTCTCGTAAAACTTGCTCTCCATTGCTTAAAATTCGAGTATAATAATTTGCGCTAAAATGTCTACCACCGTCATTGGAAGGAAATTTGTAATTACGCAATGGTTTAGGTGGACCTTGTTATATTAAAAAACTTTCGGCGTCTCCTAAAATTCTTGGCCACAATGGTGGATCTGCACTCAAGGTTTGTAGAACGTTTTTTGTAGGTATCACGTTGGTGTCAATTTTTTCAATGCTTTCATCTGGTGATGGTAGAGTCAGAGTGTCGTCAGTTCCAATTGATTTAGAAACTTCGTTCATTTGTTTGTCATCATCATTCTCTGACGATTCCGTATTTTATTTTATAACCGGACTTGATGTTGGTTTCTGAGAGTCGTCATTTGTTTTGGTATAACCCTTGATTATTTAACGCGCCAGATTTTTTTTTCCTTTCGGCTTCCTTTTCCAGCCTTCTTTTTTTGAACTGGTATCCAGACAGTTTTCTTAGACTGTCAGACTTTCTCAAGAGGCACGCACATAACTCAAATTAAACAATATAAACTATAAAATAATAATTTAAAAAAAATATTGCATCAACTGACGTAAAATATTTATTCTATGCACTACACAAAATATTTATCAAATCCTGTGAACGTAAAGAAAGTCTAGTGTAATTATATGTGTATTTTATAACAACAAATATTTCAGCAAATCATAAATATTCATTAAAAACAATTTTATAACTCTTGATTTTGAGATTTTATTCTGTTCAATTATTGAAATATATTATTATAAAACGCATTTTATCGAAGCAATGAACTTAATAAATGTCTTATATTATAGATTCAAATAATTATTTTCATAAAACAAAAATATTAATAATTATACCTGTTTAATACCTTCGAATTTGATCCCACCCAAAACATTTCATGTAAAATAAGTTGCCAAGACTCACATGCTCATAACGCTTTCAGTATTAAAAAGATATGAGATCTCTTGTAGAGCCAAGCCCCTAACTCTACAAGGCCTAACTCTACAAGCCCTAACTCTAAAAACCCTATATCTTGGTCAAAAAGTATGGCTTGGGCGTTTCGTGGCTGTCGCACAGACAATCCCATGGAGTTATGTGAAGGATGTGGAGTATGCCAAGGCATACTTTTTGACCAAGGTAGTAGGGTTTTTAGAGTTAGGCCTTGTAGAGTGAGGGGCTTAGCTCTACATGAGATCTGATAACTTTTAAACAGTGAAAGCGTTATGAGCATCTTGGCAACGTATTTTACATGAAATGTTTTGGGTGGGATGAAATAGTTCCATGAAACGGCAAAGCCATACTTTTTGACGAAGATATAGGGTTTTTAGAGTTAGGGCTTGTAGAGTTAGGCCTTGTACAGTTAGGGGCTTGTCTCTACATGAGATCTCATATCTTTTTAACACTGAAAGCGTTATGAGCATGTGAGTCTTGGCAACTTATTTTATATGAAATGTTTTGGGTTGGATATACCTATCAGAAATTATTATATAATAAAGAACCGGTACCCTCTTTATGAGGGGTTGGAGGGTGAAAGTTACAGATTTCTTAATTTGTTTTTTGTTTGTGTGTTAAACCTAGCCTGCATACCAAATTTCAGCTTTCTAGGACTTCAGGAAATACCCTAGATGTTTTGATGATCATGAGTCAGTCAGTGAATCATGGACGAAATCGACGTATTTTAGATATTAATAGAATCCAAAGTATAAGAGTTAGATAAATGAAACGTAGCGTATTTCATTAGTCTGCTAACTGCATCTTATTCTGAAAATTTGAGCTCTCTAGTATTATTTAGGCTGAAGCATTGAGGGTACAACATATTTCAGATCTTAATAAAATCCAATGTAATATAAAAGCTAGGTAAATGAAACTTAGCGTATTTCATTAGCATCTTATCCTAAAAATTTGAGCTCTAGTATTATTCAGGCCGAAGTTATGAGGGTTCGATAATACATAACCAGACCCCCCCCCCTTTATGAGGAGTTGCAGGGTGAAAGTTACGGATTTCTTATTTTTTTTGTTGTTTGTGTGCTAATCCTAGCCTGCATATCAAATTTCAGCTTTCTAGGACTTCAGGAAGTACCCTAGAGGTTTTGATGATCATGAGTCAGTCAGTCAATCAGTCAGTCAGTCAATCAGTGACGGAATCGACGTATTTTAGGTATTAAGAAAATCCAAAGTAAAAAAGCTAAATAAATGAAACTTAGTATATTTCATTAGTCTGCTAACTGCATCTTATCCTGAAAATTTGAGCTCTCTAGTATTATCCAGGCCGAAGCTATGAGGGTTCGAAAATACGACGAAACGCTTCCAGAAAAGGTACGTAGTGCCCTTCCTGCCTTCGGCTCGTCTTGGCGGGGGTACTGCCGTGCCCCCAGATACAATATTTTATTGATTCAATAAATAGGATAAATAAAATATTTATTTATATCAAAACGCTTTCATTGTTTCGATTCGATAATCGATTTACGATAAACTATGAGGGGCGTTCAAAAAGAAATGAGCCGGAAGCCGAGGAGCAGAAACCAGTACAGGTATGTCAGAAGTATTGGCCCTGGCTATTGAGGCACTTGTCCCACTGCGATACAAGGCGATGAATGGCTGTCTCGTAAAATTCCCGGGGCTGTGTTGTGAATTTCAAAAAAACCAGTTCACAACTTCGTCGTCCGACATGCAGTAAAGCCTAAGCAGTGAAGCCAATGAGAAGCCTATGCAGTGAAGCCTATGCAGTGAAGCCTAAGCAGTGAAGCCTATGGGAAGCCTATGTGGTGAAGCCTATACAGTGAAGCCTAAGCAGTGAAGCCTATGGGAAGCCTATGTGGTGAAGCCTATACAGTGAAGCCTAAGCAATGAAGCCTATGCAGTGAAGGGACATACAGTGTTCACCGTACACTTGTGACATTCTTCGATGAATATCCGTTCCCCCTACTCCTTCTGCTGTCAGAAAACGAACAACACCTCTTTGCTCTTCTTTAGATGCCTCCATTGCACTGTTTCACTGCTTACAACATGAATGACCTCGTTGGACGATTGACGCATGCTTCTGCTAGCTTTTAGTCACGTGACTTGCACCCGTGATCCTCTAGCGGCGGTCTGTGAACTTCACACTCACTCGTGTCGGAACCAATCTTGGTTACACGTGCAACGATATTATCCTTCTGTCACCAGTTTGCCCATTACACACTCCGGCTCGGTTCTTTTCGAACGCCCCTTATAGTATCTATCAAAACTAAACAACAGCTTAATTGTAGATGTATTACCTTTAAAAATTAGGTAATCGCACTGAAGTAAATTTTATGAACCTCTACTTGTTGTCACTACCGATGTAATAGCAAGAATAATGCTATTGTGTAATGAAACCGCTCTTTAAAATTAGAGCGATTTGATTATAGGTAATTATAATTACCTCTAAGAGCCTTTTATAATTACAGGTAAAAAGCAAGCCTATCCATATTCAACACAAGCAGCACTCTGCTCTCATGCTATTCTGTTCAGAGAAGTATATGCATTAAATGTTGTGATAGTATCACTGATACAATGTATCACAATCTCACGAAATTAAATTAATGCTGGGATTTTCCGTTCTCCCCTGAAACGGAAGCACGGTAATTTAATTAAACATACCGCTCTTTTATGATTCTTTTCTTTAGAACCAAGAATTGTAAATATTTTTTGCTTTTAGACATAAACCATATAAATACACTATGCACTGTAAAATTTTAGCGAACGAAACAAATCGATACGTGAAATTTTCTTTTAATTGGGTACTTAACACATCAATATTTTTCTCATACTTACGGTCAAAATGCCGCCCCCAAATTTTGGCGCCCGGGTTGCCCGCCCCTAGAGCGGTTGCTGAATTGATAGACCATACCAGTTTCGTTTAATTTGGGGATGTGGTTATTATTCGATTGACACGATTGTTGTATGGTGTTTCCACAAACTTACTTTAAATAAAATTATTTTAAATATTATTTTTAACCAGTTCATTCCGATTTTGTTACTTGGATGTGTCCATAATAAAGTAACTTTATTTTTTATCGGCCCCAAGCTTGACTGTAAAAACATTGCTTTTATACTTGCTGGATGTCACACTCTGTAGTGACCAAATGTTCAGAGATATTAGAATGAAACCATCACCATTGTCTTCATCATCAAAAAGTAGGTGACCACGTCTAAAAAAAATCAGATCTCAAGTGGCACTTCGTCAGCGGATATGGAGGGTCAGAAGTCGGAGCTTCAGTAAGTTTTTCGTGTATTATATCTCAGCTAACGTTTGTCTGGCAAAAACGTGACCACCACCAATTTAGATATTGGGGGGGGGGGGTGTTCTATCGCCGTTTCCTCTTTATCGGAAGTGACCACTTTTCCCCATCTAAATTCCGGTTTGCTGTAAGCGTCCGTTTGGTTCACTCTAAAGGCTGATTAGGTTCACTTTACTTTTGTTCATAAAATTGTGTATATTTTGGGGCCGCATTTCTTTTGACACTGTCTAAAAGCATTAATTGTCTTGTTTTGTTTTAATTTAAATTTCTTTGCCTTTGTTTCTCTTGCTTACTTTCCGTTTAAAGTTGTTTTTAAAATTCAAGGCAACCAGTTGAGTTCTCCCTCTCCCAACGCCCCCGTCCCCCACACAATTACGAAAATGATCCCAAAACACTTTCACTGTCCCCTCCCGTCTCTTCCAGGTCTATCAGTGTGCTCACCTTGGTTCGGACAGAAGATCTATAAAAGAATCTATCCGAGAAACTAACAATGAAAGTTCTTAAGATATGCGCAAGACTTAATATAATTAATATATATCTCCTGGAGGAGGCCCGAGGCACCGGACCGAAACTATCCAGTATCATGTCCTCCTCCTTCAGAACCAAACTATAGAAAATGAACTTTAAAGAATCAACTGAGGCTTAATAATGATGTAAGAAATAAATGTTCTTGTATTTGCTTAAGCAGCGCCCTCCCACGAGGCTGAAGCGTCAGAATCTGAGTTCAAATCCCGACGCCAGCATGGATGTTTCTTTCATTTCCTTTAAGAGTTTGTCAGCTTCTTTTTCACTGTCGCTTGCTGTTTGAAGCATTCCTTAATGGATTTTTGGGGAAGGCCAGGAAAACCCCTTTAAAACAAAGTAGATGTAAAATGTTTCTCCCAACACATCAGATCGGTGTTTGAGTTTATGAATTAAATGATTTTGATTTAAATATAGAAAATAACTCATACGTAGATGATGAAGGAAATGAAATGAAATCATAACGAGAATTTGGGTCGCGGTTCAATTTACTTTCAGTACCAAGACTAAAACTGGCTTTCTAATGGTCTGAGGAAAAAACTGGGTTTCCCCAAGTTTTTCCGCGAGTTTTCCCTTGAATCATTATATGCTTGTTATTCATCAGGAAATATTTAATAACTTCTCGATGACTATTCATAAACAAAAGACAGTAAGGTGAAATAACCATAGACATAAATGTATTAAAATCGAAACACATTCTTATGTTCGAAATTGA
The DNA here is from genome assembly GCA_023159025.1 of Thereuonema tuberculata. Lineage (NCBI taxonomy): Eukaryota > Metazoa > Arthropoda > Chilopoda > Scutigeromorpha > Scutigeridae > Thereuonema > Thereuonema tuberculata. The sequence continues at coordinate 17,758 of JAFIDM010070165.1, forward strand.
TACTGTAGTTAAAGTCTTCACTCAAAGCAGGGGTAGGCAACCCGCGACCCATGGGGCGTCTTATGATTTTTTCTTTTTTTTTTGGTTGATAAAATAAGATTTTCCTTTTTTTTTTTTTTTTGATTGTTAAAATAAGATTTTCGCCTAAGTGCGGCCTGCAGTAATCCCCACATAAAATATTTGGCCCTGTTACAACAAAAGGTTGCCGACCCCTGACTCAAGGGATCAATCAGTTTTGCCGACTTAGGCGGAGTGCGAACTTGGAAAAAAAAACCCACTGAAATACAGTATTTTTATAAACTGCTGTAGGATTCGGTGAGAATAACAAGATTTTCAGAAATCAATTCATGCAAATGAATGAGTGGAAAATAAAACACTTTTTTTTAAGTACCACATTTTAATAATTTTAAAAGAAAGACAATGTCTGTCTTTGAAACGTTCCAGCCAACCATTACTGCCGCCGAAATCTTCAATGTTCAACTGCTTAACAATTTCCATGGCATTTTCTTTGAGAATCACGGCGGAAATCTGCACATTTTCCGATCGGACATGTTTTAGCCATCGAACTAAAACCTTCTCAATTTCGTTAATTTTCTATGTCCTCATTCTCTTTCTTTTGTCTTTAATTACTTGATTTCAATTACTTGGTTCTTCTTCAATTACTTGGTTCGATGAAAGAATATCGTTTAATATAGTCCTGGGCAATAGCTGTTTTCGAAACATTTGATTTTGCAAAAAGTGCAATTAAGTCTTTATTTTCTTTAAAAGATAACGAGGTAAGTTTTAGTTTCTCTGGCATGTTAAAAACGTAATCGAACCACGAAATTGCAAGAGAAAAAAATAGTCATTATCGCGGGACTTACTCGCTGTGAACTGAAGTCAAACTCAGGAGCTGTCAAGAAAAACAGTCAAACTCGGCAGAATCGCAACGAGAAGTTGCTTTGAATGATTAGCAGCGAGATTCCGAGAACAAGAAGGGGTAGGAAAGGAATGAAGTGATAGGCGTTGTCGAAAATTCCACGTAAAGGCTTGGCTTTCTTAAAGTGAAGGGGCGGGGCTGAAAAGACAACACGATGGCATGCAAAATGGAGAAGAAACATATTTTAACCATTTTTGAGGATGACGAGTTATCCGGAGTAGAATTAAATTTGCTGATGGGTAAAGGAGGATTATTTTACATTATTGTGTATGAGACCATGTCGGGACCAAAGCTAAACGACGACTTAAACGGAGTGATGACTTACCCGAGTGACGACTTAACTGTATTAACCGAGGGTTTACTGTATTACATTTTTTTAATATTTTCAATGAACTTTTCTAGTTTTAAATCTTCCAACTTTTAAATCTACATTCGATCCAATATGGACTGTGTTTCTTGAAGGTGGCCACATACTCTGAGTCGCCCCAATGGTGGAATTTGTAAAGGATGCATGTTTTTCTACAAAGCTCATAATTGACTAATTACCACATAGATTTGATATTCGAGAGAACTACCATCATTGAAGACTAATCTTTCGCCCTAAACCATTAGGGCTTTATTATTATTAACAACTATTTATATCGATATCTGTCTGTCATCTATTTCACAGAGCTTCTCTGGCTAACTCTGCCTTTGCCTAGCCTCATGAGAATTCCATTCCCAAAATAAACCAACACATTTGAGAATTTGTATATAATTATGAGAATTTGCATTTACTTGGAATAGTAAAGTTTTCATTGAAATGCCGTCCTATTTTCTTTTTTCTTTTTGAAAATTGTTGAACTCTTTTTCTACAAGGATTATAACATTATTGAAGTTCAATATACATGTTATCTTCAGAAACATCTATAAGTTTATCCTACAAAATTATAATATGTTGTAAATTTATGTTTTCATTTCTAAAATTCTTCAAATAGAAAATAAAACTGAAAATTATTTCCTGTAGTCATGATTAGAAACAAGTTTTAGATTTGAATATTATATTTATCCTCAAAAGTATTCAAGTTAAATAAATAAAAAAAAAATTCTGGTAAAGCATAAAATTAAGGGCGATCCATTAAAATAAAATCTTCACTTAAGGAGCGTTGGAGGGTTATCCGCCGAGAAACGATAGCCGGCTGTCTACCGGAAAGGGTGAAGTTTGGGAAATTTTACCTCGACAACCACTTCCTCGATCGACTTGATATTTGCATATGCTTTAGTTTAAAGTGTGCACTATACACTCTGCTACTGCCTATCGTATTGTGTATTTAAGATAGCGAGAATTTAATCTTGGATGAAGACTTAGGACTTATTAACAATCAAGTATTTACTTAAGAATTCTCTTCAAAGATAAATTTTAAGTATTTAAGGATTCTCTTCAAAGATAGTTTTTCAGATTTGAAGATGGTATTTCAAGGATATGATGATTGAAGATGAAAGATTGAAGAAGATAGAATTCCAGAGGAAAAATTTATTTGAAGATGGGATTTTCGTGGATTTGATAAATTTTCAAATTGGACAGTAATTTATTTCCAAAAAATACACAATTTAATTTTCGATTTGGACATTAATTTATTTTCAAAATATTGGACATTTGCTTATTTGGAATTTTCATGTTTTATTGTTTTATGTAACAATATGAGATTTCGGTTACGTTTATTTTGTTATAATAATTGTGAGAAGCATACCACGTATCGTCCATATGTTTGATTGTTAATTAGTTTTATTATTATTTTTTTCTTTGGGGGAAGAAGATGGTAAGTCTTTTCCCTTTTTATGTCAGAGGCTTGTAAAAGACGGGCCGTTTAGGCCGTCGAAACGTCCTTCCTCCTTCTTTCTATCTCCTACTTCCCTTTCTGAAGTTAAACAAGCTATCAAATCACTATCCAACAAAACTTCTTCTGGTCCGGATGAGATCTCCCCATACTTTCTCAAACAGATCGTGGATGACATTGCACTCCCTCTTTCTCTTATTTTTGATATCTCAATATCTGAAGGAGTCTTTCCTTCTTCCTTCAAACAAGCGAAAGTTGTTCCATTATGGAACGCAGGAGATGTAATCACTCTGACCAATTACCGTCCTATATCCGTGGTAAACCCTTTTTCGAAAATATTTGAAAAATTATATCATAGTAACCTCTCTACATATATATATCAAAAAATAACCTACTCAACAACAACACGGTTTCATCACAGGGAAAAATACTGAAACTGCGATAATTGATCTCACAGAGTTTATCACGGAAAATATGGCGGCTAATAAGATTGTCTTAGGTCTCTTTTTGGGCTTGCAAAAGACTTTTGACTCAATTAATATCAATATTTTACTTCAAAAATAAGAACATACGGGTATTAGAGGCCCACCTCTTACATGGATCTCTTCATATCTAAGACAAAGACAATACCAACTGAACATAAACGGATATTCCTCTTCAGTACATCATATATCAACAGGTTTACCCCAAGGGTCTATCCTTTCCCCCTTCTCTTTAATTTATTTATAATTATCTCATCCTCACATCACCTGCTTCCAAATGTATCTTCTATGCCGATGACGGAACCCTTCTCTTTGCTTATCCTAATGTGGAAAAACTCAAGCACGAGGTCCAGTGCTCACTTTTCTATCTTGAATCTTGGCTATCCTCAAACGACCTTACTTTAAATACAACCAAAACGGTTTATATGTTTTTTATATCAAAGAAATAAAATACTCAACACTGACAAATTCTCTATCACTTATAACAACTCCTTATTACAAGAAGTTCAATCCTTCAGATATTTAGATGTTAATCTTTCGCACGTTCTATCATGGAATCTCCATGCACAACGAATCACTGATAAAGTCTCAAAAAATTTAGGCATCATTAGGAAACCTTATTTTCTTTCTAGGCATATACTTCTGAGTCTATGTTGGTCGCTAATTCACACAAACTTGTGCTACGGTATAATCATCTGGGGTACCACTGCCAAATTTCAAGAAAAAATGATACTTAAAGTTCAAAAGCATTTCCTGAGATTCTTAGATAGATAGCCCCGCCTGTACTCTACTCAATCCTCTGGACAAAGTATAACATAATTCCTTTCGAACATATCTACAAGCTTCAGTTGGCTCTTTTCAGCTACAAAATAATTAACAAAAAACTATGTCCTTACTTTCAACTTTCAATATTAAACCCAATTCCAATTCTTATAAAACTAGACTCAATCCTGTTCTTCTACTAACAAAAACAAGATCCAACGATCAAAGAAGAGCAGTCAGTTATTCAGCTCCTCTAAATTGGAATAAAATTCCAAAGGAAATTCGTGATTGCTCTTCTCTGACACAATTTAATAGAAAACTTAAACAACACTTATCCACTCAACTCAATCCTAATAAATCCTCATAAATATAAAATTCCTCTCTTTAAATGAACCCAATAATTGATTGTAATCTCCCCTTCCCTCTCTTTCTTCTCAGTCTCTCCTTTTTTATTTTCTCCTTCTTCTATCTAGGTAAACGCCATCAGTCTAATTTTATATTATATAATTTTCGCAGCATATAGTTTCCTCAAAATGTCATGAACTGAATTTTTTTCACCCTCATAATATACATTGTAAAATATTTGTAAAAAAAAAAGGAAAACAATCCAGTTTCTTCATCTTTTATTTTTTCCCTGTAATGCTTTTTTTTTATTTTCTTATGCAAGTGCCTCGATGCCGACACCCTTTTGTCTTCACGACGGAATCACCCTTAAGACAACTGAGATGTCAAAACTATAATCAATACATACTGTTGTAAATATTTTTATTGGCAATAAAATTATTAATATTATTATTATTATTATTATTATGTTTGTATGTTTCAAACCTTGGGTTTCCCCAGCAAAAACAATATGGCGGGTCAAGGACCAAAGCACATACTGCCAAGTGTAAAGATATGTGCAAGAATGATTAGGGATGTGTGTTTGTGTCCATAAATTTCCTAACTATGCGTGTAGTGTTGAGTACCACAGCCTTCTGCAGTTGTGAATAAGTGTTTTGTGAAGTCCTAGTGTGCTGAGACTGTGGTGGAATGTGTGAGGCACCAGACCAGTGGCAGACAGGACGATGGGTACAACACGTACTCGATCCTGCCTCCACTGATTCTGGAGCTCGTGTGCTAGATCAGTGTATTTACTGATCTTGTCTGCGTGAGTTTTCTGCATGTTCTTGCTGATAGGCACTGCAATATCAATTAGATAGGTCTGTTTGTTGACCTTATCAATAAGTGTGATGTCTGGTCTGTTGTGATGTATGGTTTTGTCTGTGTGAATGGGGCGGTCCCAGTATAGTTTATAGGAGGGTGACTCTAATACGCTTTGTGGTATGTACTTGTAGTACGGGACCGTGCTCTTAATAAGTGAATGTTTGTGTGCTAGTTGTTGATGAACGATCGACGCTACCTGATTGTGTCAGTGGAGGTAGTCTGTTTGAGAGAGAAGGGGACAGCCTGATATTACGTGGTCGATCGTCTCATGCGTAGTGTGGCATTACCTGCAGTTGTCGTCATGTGTGTTTGCATCGTGTAGAATGTGTTTCTTGTAGTTGCGTGTGGAGATGACTTGGTCCTGTATTGCGATCATGAACCCTTCGGTCTCCCCAAACAGCTCACCACTCGTCAGCCATCTGTTCGACGCTTCCATGTCGACATGAGGCTGGCTGAGTTCGTGATGATGTCTGCCATGGAGTTCCTTACCAACCCATGATTCACGCAGCTGCTGAGTGTGGGTGTCAGGGGTGGTGAGTGTTGGAGAAGAGTTTTCGAGGTTCAGGGGTGTGAGGTGTGTGTCAGCCTTGACAATGGCTGAGTGAAGTGAGGAGTCTTCTGTTCTTTGGTGGAAATGTTCCCTAAGTGTATGTACTTGTTTTTCGTGTAGGGTGATGAGGTTGATGAGTCCTCGGCCTCCCTCCTTGCGGGGAAGAGTCATCCTTTCCGTAGCGGACTTGGGGTGGTGCATGTTATGTTTCGTGAATGTAGTGCGTGTTGCGCGTTGTAGTGCTTCGAGTTCGGTGTTTGTCCATGGAATTATGCCGAACGAATATGTTATTATTATTATTATTATTATTATTATTATTATTATTATTATTATTATATTATTATTATTATTCTATATCTCATCCTATATATCAAAAATCTGTAAAAAAAATCTAGCGTGAATTAGCTGTACTGGGATGTCATTTAGTATACAATTTGGTCAAAGCTATATTATAAATCTATTTCCTTCTTTGAACATTTTGATTTAGTGACAGAGCCACTTATTTCTCATTCAGAAGACTTTTACATAGTCGTTCCTTAGAAAACATGTATTTTCTTAATAAGGATCGGGAAAGATTTCATAAAGATAAGAAAAGAACGATATTAACAGAATCGAGTTTCAAGATAAGAATGAGTTGGAATTAGTTTGAATTAAGTAATAAATATAAATTGTTACGATTAGTCTGTGAATTATTAAAATATACATTTTTTATTTATTTCACATGTTTAAGATTAAAGCTTTTACTATATCTTTGTAATTACTTTGGGAACATTTCTCCTTTCCAGTTAGTACATAATTTTAATTAATTAATTAATTAATTTCATTAAATGGATTTTTATTAAATTTTCTGAAATGGACAGTAATAATGTATATTTTATATAGACATCCAGTAGACATATCCTTTTAATGTCTTCTAAAAATACAATATTTCCTTTTCTAATCAGGAAACATAAGATTATAAAGACAGGAAAAAACTTTTCTTTTCCAATCTAGAATTCGGTAAAAAAAACTAACGAATAGTTAATAATGGTTTTTAGCGAATTCTAAGTGGAAAAGGAAAAGGTTTTTCCTTGACGGCAGCAAGCTGTTAGTGGTTGTGGCTGATCTCGTATACAAAATATGCACTATTTGGGGCATTACCTTCCATATGATGACATACGATACTTCTAACTATCGTGACGCTGCACAAAGTATTTGCGCCAGAAACATGGAATCAATAACTATTCGACATCAACCGTCACAACATCTTTAACGACTTTCTCAGGATAGACTAAAGATCCAGTTTCTCCAATCCCGCTCTTCACAACTTAGACAGTCATCATCCTTACAATGGTTCCTACAAATGAGAAATTCACGAACAGCAGTCACAGCATTACCATGTTTTCGGATAAAGCACCGGTAAAATGATAGCCATCGTAGCTAATAAGAATGGCATTCACTATTTGCAATACCCAGAAACCTGCTGCAATGTGGGTGGTTTTGCAAATGGGATTGCGTTTCCGTTGATTGCAGCGCCAAATGTATCATTGTTTTCACTAAGTAATTTTGATAAATACAATATTAAATGCTTAAAATATCTTTTTGTTTGGTCTTAGTTATCTACTGTGGGTTTTTTACGTACATTTTTCTGTGAAGCACCATTTAGTGGAACTTTTTTTTAATAATTTTTCTTTTATTATTGATAAGCCTCTTTTGCATCTTTTAAATAGTCTGTTTACAAAATTTTGAATGTCATTCCGCTTATTGGTTACATCTACACAATGTTTTGAATAGACCAAGTTTAATTAACATCACTCTGTATAATGTTACAGCTGTGTAGAAGAAAATTTCAGAAATGTCATTAGAATAATCTAACACTATTGATAACTATAACATATATTAGCAATATTTTTGTATTCCTCATTACCTTTCATTTTGTTTTATGTTTTCGTTATGTATATTTCTAATGGCATGCCATATTCATGTAGTGTATAGCTAATTCTTTTTCTAATTATGAAAGAAATCTTTGATTTCGAAAAGTTCCATTTTTTAGATTGCAGAGTATTTTTTTTTAATCTTTGGAAATACAGATCCTCCAACTGAGGGGTTTGTAGTCCGTATCAGTTGAAATTTCTTTTATTAAATTTTAATTAAATAACAGAATTTGTATTAGGTTTCACGTGAAAAAGTCACGAACGAATTTGAAATAGGTCAATTAGTAAAGATCACTAATTGAAAATCGAAAATTTTAAGCATGGGGAAGATTACCCCAAAAAGATTGTAGACGTTATCGAAACGGTATTTATCAGAAGATAACAAAATCATTGAGAGAGTTGCAAAAAAAATAAACAGATTTAAGGAAGAAGGCATCATACTAACATCAACCCAATGATATATAGACATTTAAAAACAAAACAAAACTGAGCTTAAAATATCGCAATATCTTTTCAATATGAAACAAAGAAAAATGTTTCAGATATTTCCTTTTAAACTTCTTTAGCTATTGCTTGTATGATCCATGCGTCAGCTGTCTTTCTTGACGAAATATGAGATGAATTTTTAAAGTTTACTTTCTTCTTAAATTTTTATATACACTGAAATACCAGAAAAACTAAGACCTTCGTTTTCATTTCGAATACACGGCACTAAATTCCAGCATTAAAGGATTGTTCATAGAAATTGAAGTACATTTAAGGTCGGATATCCTTTAATCCTTTGTTGCTTATGACAGCACACCACGATTTAAGCGACTTTGAACGAGGTATGATAGTAGGTGCCAGAGAAATGGTTCACTCTACATCAAAAATCACCATAAAAGTTGGATTTTTAAGTGGAATTGAAAGGATTTATCCTGACAATACATCAATAACTGGAAAGACATCTAGCTTGCGTCACCTCTGCTGCCGACGAAAAACTTTAGTAGATCGTGTTAGTGTCATCTGGCACCCATTATGAAAACCGACTGCTATGCGATATTGCAGTAGATGACAGAACAATTCAATGCTCTGGCCAGATATAGTACAATGCTGTTTAGGCTACAGAAATCAATGGCCCACTCAGATCCAATTGATGGCCCAACTGTAAAGAGCTCTGCATCTTGTCTAAGCTCTGAACATCACCTCTGGAAGCAAAACTACTAAAACATGAAGCCTGGTCCAACGAGTAGCGTTCCACGTATTTCGTGCAGATGGAAGATTATTAGTGTATAGATTCCTGGAGGCAATGGATCCGAATGCCACCAAGTGACACTCCAGTAAGGCAGTGGTTTGGTTATGGTGTCGTTGTTTCCCGCTGGCACTCATTAGGATCTATGATACAAACCGATTTAAAACAGATATTGATTATATAATAGTCATTTAAATAAAGCCTTAAGCTTATAAATCAAATTTTTCTACCTAAGAAGCTATGAAAATTTGATAAAACTTTAGCACAACTGTTGGTTACATGTAGTAGTGAAACTGAACAATCAAGAATCAAGATTTACGAGAAATTAGAGTAGCCAAAATGTGAATTACAAGGAAAAGCAAGAATACAAAAGAAACAAGAACAAGTTAAAAGAGCACCTCATAATGGAATGTACATCAAATCAAACAACAATGTATGCATTAATAATTGATCGGTCGGCGGTAAATAACTATAATTACAGATTATTTTCAACGTTCATGTCATACGTTCACTCAGACAGAAGAGGACTCTTTAGCAGAGTAATCCGCCATCGCACAGGTCCTCAGTCACCAAATTGTAACTGGAAAAGCATCTCTTTAATTTTTGCATCATGACTTGCCCTGATCATTCGCTAAATTTGAACCCAATAAAAAACACATGGAAAACAGTTCAACGTGCCTTCGGAGCCAAGGTTCCACCACAAGTGAATATTAATGAATTACTGTTGAGGATGTTAATATAAAATATTTACATTTTAGAGGGCTTATGGAATTCGTGCCACATCGTTTGCTGTAGCAATCCCATTGAACATGTACCTCCGCGTACATAATACTTGCAATACTCACTATAAATCAAACAGAAATGAAACTAGAATTATAAAAAATAATAATAAATTCATAAAAAATAATTTCTTATCTTACAACTTATTGGAATAATAAGTTATAATATAAATAAATTGTAAAGTTTACCCAAGTAAACGCTGGATGGACACCGTTAAAGAAGTCTTGTGTGAGATGAGACGGGGATGGGAGTTGTTATTTATTAGAGTAGAATGGAAGAGAAGAATCTGTGGCAGCGACACCACATAAGAACTGGAGTCAAGATGAAAAAAAAGAATATCACACAGGATTAAGTACTCAACACCATTAAAAGTAACTCTTACTGAAACATTATAACTAAAATAATAATATAATCAATATCCAATAACAATATCACAATATGAAAATTCTAAAATCTAGTCATGATTCTAAGAAGCTCTATGCAATCCATTTGTTTAACCATTTTATATCAAGTTCCTTCACGATCTTTAATGATTTATCTGATGGGTTACATTAAACTCCTTGAAAAAAACAAAGCTTAAAAATTGAAAATTGTTTATTTAGTTAGTTGGCTTTGGGGCATGGTTTTTCTAATACGAAGAAAATTGTATACTTCTTATAGATTTTGATATCCCGTAATAAGAATAAATGAACAAAATAAACAATTGCATTTCTGTATTAAGGAACCCACCGCCAACTGTAAACTGGTAAAAGAATAGGCTGAATATGAATCAGATGAGGATCTAAATGCGTAACATTCTATCTTTCTCTTGACGATTCCTTGAGAAATCTAAACTATTCTAAATGAAACATGAAAATAACAGAGAACATACGATTGTATCTCTGAAAGATAACTATATTTTTTTTCCACATAGCCTTTAATTTCATAGTTTTTGTCGGAATATAATTCTTTGTAATTCCAGCTTTTCTTTGGAGTTGTATTCGATGATAACATACTGATATATTTGATGTCTTTTTAGCGGCCCCTAGGATACAGCTTGCCTGTAAAATATAGGGGCCCGCTCTTGCTTTTATGCTTGCTAGATATCACACTCTGATTGCTGGAGTTACACTCTGGCCAAACGGTTAGAGATTTTAGAATTGTGTTCAGCATCAAAAAGTAGGTGACCACGTCCAAAAAGAAATCAGATCTCAAGGAGCACTCCCTGACCGGAAGTTGGGGAGCAAATGTAGTCGCGTTCGATAAATTTTTGTTTGTAATTTTTGTTATATAAAATAGTGCGTGTTATATAAAATTAGGGGGCCGCTTTGTTTTTCACACTGTCAAAAAGCATTAATTATCTTGGTTTGTAATCGATATTTCGTACAATACTCAACATTCCATCTTTCGAATTAATTTGCACATTTCGAATTACAATTAATATTTTATCCAACAATATTGAAAACATTAATCGTTGTATCAGTTGTTGAATGGAAGTTTTTCATGTAATGCTATTTTCTATTCGAATATTTTCTAATAAGTTTCCCAAAGACTGGAACCCTTCCTTCATAATATTTTAATAAAATATTTTTAACCATCTACACAGAAGAATATTATCAGAAATATAATTAGAATCATGTAAAACAGTTGATAAATATTACAACAGATAGTGTTTCTTACTATTCCTCCTCATTAATCTTTTTTTTTATTCTATGCTCTTTTATTCTTTATAGCTCTCACTTTATTGGTCTTGCCATAATTGTCTAATAAATTTGTAATTTTTTTTAATTATTAATAAAAAATGGTAGAACTTCATCCTGGATGTATAAAAGTTCTATTTATACGTTGTAGTTTATTTTTTATTCTTTGTTACTACAATTCACCACTGCTTGATTACAATCATCATCAGTTATAATTTCTTTTATTAAATCTTACACACACATCATAATACCAAGGATTAACTTTATTATTATTAAATTAATTTCAATCATCCAAAAAAGACAACCACAATTTAAGAACGCAAAAAGAAGAAGAATTCAAAAAAAAAGAAGAAGAATTCTCAAGAAGATGGAAGGCGTTGACATAGAAAATAGATATCTGTCAGAACAATACGCAATCATTGAGAGGCATTTTAGCATTCCTTCGCTTAACCGGTTTTAAGATTGAAGACTTCATAGTATCATAAACGTTTCAAAATTAGAATTTTTAGAAAAATAAAATTTAGCTCAAGAAACCCTATATCTTTTAACTATTAATTGTGTGGTTACACAAGCAATTTTATTCTCTGTACATTTTCCTTCAAATAGATTATATATATCAAGAACAAGTAAGGTGTACTATTAGAACTGCACGTTACAGTGAACTCCTTGTCAGCATGTGATTCCTGACTTGCAAGTAGGAAACTGTTTAGAGACCACTGTTTTTATGAAACATGGAGTATATACTGCTCATACTGATCGCCAAATGACGAATGTGCTCCGTGGCACTTTCACGAATGATCACCTAATCTGCAGAGGTTTTCCAGATGCTTGGCCTGCACGATCTCCGAACTTAAATGCAAATGACGTCTGGTTCTGGAGATATCAGGGATGCGTATGGTCTCTGCCTCATTTAAAGTTAAGCATACAGCGGCCTATCGATGACATTCAAACAGAAATGCTGCCTTCAACTTTGATTACGCTGTATTACGCATGCCGCAACTACCTATCCCTAATTCAAGCCCATAGTGAACAACTGTTTCATTTAGTTGGTGAACATTAAAATTTCATTTGCTTTTCATTTAGTGTTAACTATTCTTTCTTTAAATGATTATACAGATTTCATTTTCTGTTAAATATATACAGCATCTATAACCATAAAAAAATCCAGCATTTTCAAAAATCCGGCACTCCTCAGATCCGGAGATTACCGGGACTTTCGAATATCAACCTAGATTTGTATTACTTTCTTATTTCGTAGAATTTTTATTTAAAAAAACAATGTAATTTGTCAAATCATACCTTGTGTAAAAGAAAATGAACTAGATAGAAGCTTGTTTCAGGGATTTTCCCACTCCATTACATTACTTCACATCCCTGTACAGTATGCCCTGGTATCTTCTGAATCATCTTTCCCTCAGGAAGTATCTTGATGTGTTCGCGTTGAGTTTTACTCATTGATCAATCATTTCGCTAAATACAAATATATGGTTTGATAATCAATTTTTTTTTTGGTTTTTATGTATATCTACACACATTGTTTTTTAATTCTTTCTTTTTCTCCCTTGGTTTTCATTAACCTTCGGTCATCTGCAAGTCCGCAGTAAAATATTATCATTTATCCAACGTCTTCTAAATTTTTTTTCATTTATTTGTTCAATTAAATCATTTTGTGTTTCTCTTGCTCACTCTCCTTTCATTTTTTAATCTTTGTTGTAATGGTTTTACCAATAATCTCCCTGCGGCTTTTCTACTAATCTACGATTATTACTAATCTCATCTTTTTGTCTTTTTTTATCATATCACATTTCAGTCTTTCAATGGTTTCTGCCAATCTATAATTAATCTTAATTTCTTCTTTTTTGGTCTCGAATTGTTTAATTATTCATTTAATTTATTTTTGCTCCATGTATATTCATTAATTTTGATTACTTTTACTATAATTATAATTATTATCGTTTATCACTTATCCAACTTCTATTAATTATTATTTTTATTCAATTAACTCTTTTCCTGTGTTCCCCTTGCTCACTTTCCTTTCATGTTATACTTTAATCTTTTTCCTTTTTGTTTTACTATTAGTCTATGATGATTAGTAATTTTAATTTCTTCTGTTTGTCCCTTTCTCTCAAGTCACAATTCAATCGATCTTTCTATGATTTTACTATCAATCTAAGATTTATTTTTTAATTCGCTTTTTTTATTTATTCTTTATTTATTTTAAATAGATTTTTTTTGTTATTTTTAGCGGCCCCTATGTTACAGCTTGCCTGTACGACATAAGTGATAGCTCTTGCATTTATGCTCGCTGGATATAACACTCTGTAGTGGTCAAACGGTTAGATATTGAAATCAAACCTTCACCATTGTGTTCAACATCAAAAAGTAGGTGACCAGGTCCAAAAAATTACACCTGTAGAACCATTCCCAGACCTCCAAGGTGTTTTCAATTCATTTTTTAGCGGCCCTGCTAGAGCTTGCCTGGAAAACATAGGATTCAGTAGTGATTAGTAACCAATCACAATGCTTCGCAACATCTTCTGATAAGAAAATATCATTGTTGATATTGTTTTAATTTCCTTATTATTACAAATGTGATTGTTGCGCATGCAATGGGCGCAATTACAATTGCGATTGTTCTGATTGAAATTGAAAAAAATGTCTTGACCTGCGCAAAAAATAAATGCTGATATAAAATGAGAAACTTTACGCTTGTGTAAAGGACAGTCTCGTCCAAAGTCAGAGACAAGATAATGAGAACGAGAAAGAAATGCTGAAGCAAATCGCCTACTACGATCAAATTAGACATATCGACATAATGCACGCTTGCTTTTCACACTGTCTAAAAGCATTAATTATCTTGTTTTTGATGATAGCAAGTAAAAAACTTATTGAATGTATTCGGTATTGCTTTTTGCAATAATTCAATGAATATCAAAAGCGAAATTGAGGTTTATTAAATCATTCTCAATATTTATTGCAATTTATTCTTTGGAATCTCATAAGCAGTTAGCACATTTTTTGATCCAAAAAGCGTTGTTTAATTATATATTAAACCTAATGTCTTTTTTCTTTTAAGAGTTTAACATTCTTCCGGTCGCATTTACACATGGTTTGTCCAATAGATGCTCTACCAAACCCGATTTCATGCCGAGGTGATGTTCGAACCCTTTTTTGTGGAATTACAAGTTTTTTTAATGTATTTTTGGAGCACATTAAAATCATTTTTTGGCAACTGCTTCTTAACTAATAGACCATACCAATTTCGTTTAATTTGAGGATGTGGTCATTGTTCGATTGACAGCTTTGTTGTATGTTATTTCCAGCAAAATTTCTTTAAATAAAATTACTTTAAATATTATTTTTAACCATTTCATTTCGATTATGTTACAGGGATGTGTCCATAATACAGTAACATTATCTTTTTAGCGGTCCCAAGATTACCGGTAAAAAAATAGGGGATCGCTCTTGCTGTTATACTTGCTGGCTGTCACAATCTGTAGTGGCCAAACGGTTGAAGATATTAGAATGAAACCTTTACCATTGTCTTCAGCCTCAAAAAGTAGCTGACCACTTCTACAAAATCAGGCCTCTAGGACCACTTCCTAACCGGAGGGTAAAAGTCGGAGCTTCAGTGCGATTTTCTTATATTACCGTATTTACTCGCATAATTTCTCTTTTTTTTTTATCAATATTTTGACAAAAAAAAGGGAGGGTGGGGAAATTACGCGATGTTTTTCAATTTGAGGAAAAAAAATATAGTGAAAGTGTGAAGATGTGGAAAACCATGTTAAATATTGATTTTTAAAGCAAGAAATGTAATTAACAACAATTTTATTAACACGCAACATTTAAAATATAAGAAATCACATCTTAACATTTGTTTTTTCTTCCAAGTACAGTTAAGCAATAGGCATACACGGAAGTGTGTGTGCGACTGTGACGTAATTTGGTAACTCACGCAGCGCACGGCATGACGTCAGCATCAGCTGCCTGCTAATAGAGAACTTAACTTTATTCGCGAACTTCACGTTTTCACAAAACACTCGAAATTGTTGTAATGATTCAGAAGGAATCTGCTCTTGTATTGACCGGGGTGGGGGTGGAATCTTCCTCTAAAGTAGCGTGGGATAGAGAAATGCCGAAGTAACGGTACATTGTCGCGTCGTCGTGAGTTGACCGCCAGTCAAGGTCATATTGGAAACGCGTTGAAGTAGAGATGGGGAAATTATGCGATAAAAAAAAAAAATTGAATTTTGTAATCCACAAAAACTGGGGTGGGGAAAATACGCGATGGGGGAAATTATGCGAGGAAATACGGTATATCTCAGCAACCGTTTTGTCCGGCAAAAAACGTGACCACCACCAATATCGATATTGGGGGACGTCTATCGCCGTTTTCCTCTTTGTCGGAAGCGACCACTTTTGACCCGCCAACTTCGGGTTTGCTGTAAGCGTCCATTAGGTTCATTATAAACCTGTTAGGTTCACTCTATTTTTGTGCATAAAATTGTGTATATTTTGGGGCCGCTTTTCTTTTGACAATGTCTAAAAGCATTAATTATCTTGTTTTGTTTATATATAAAATTCTCTGACTTAGTTGCTCTTGCTTACTTTCCGTTTAAAGTTGTTTTTGAATTTAAAGGCAACCAGTTGAGTTCTCCTCTCCCTACGCCCCCGCCCCCGCAATTATGAAAATGATCCCAAGGACGCTTTTACTGTCCCTCCGGTCTCTTCCAGGTCTAGCAGTGTGCTCACCATGGCTAGCACAGAAGATCACTAAAACAAAATATCCGAGAAACTAACAACGAAAGTTCTTAAGATATGCGCAAAACTTAATGTAATTAATATACATCTCCTGAAGGAGGCCCGAGGCACCGGATCGAAACTATTCAGTATCATGTCTTCCTCCTTCAGAACCAAACTATCTGAAAATGAACTTTAAAGAACCAACTGGGGTTTACTAATGATATAAGAAATAAATGTTCTTGTAGCTGCTCTAGACAGCGCCCTCCCATGAGGCTGAAGCGTCTTAATCACGGTTGAAATCCCGAAGCCAACATGGATCTTTCTTTCATTTCCTATTTTGAGTTTGTCAGGTTCTTCTTCATTTTTGCTTTCTGTTTGAAGCAATTCCATAATGAATTTTTGGGGAAGGCCTGGAAAAAAAAACCTTTAAAGCACAGTAGGTGTAAAATGTTTTTCCCAACCCATCTGTTTTGGAGTTTGTGAATTAAGAGATTTTGATTTAAAAAAAGAAACCAACTCAAGCGTAGATGATGAAGGAAATGAAATAAATCATAAGGACAATTTTGCTCATGGTTAAATTTACTTTCAGTGCCAAGACTAAAACTGACTTTCTAATGGTCTGAAGAAAAAACTGGATTTCGCCATGTCTTTCCGCGAGTTTTGCTTTGAATCATTATAAGCTTGTTATTCATTAGGAAATAATTAACAATTTCTCGATAACTGCTGATAAACAAAAGAAAGTATGGTGAAATAACCAAAGACATAAACACGTTAATATCGAAACATATTCCAATGTGTTTGAAAATAACACTTTTACATTTTTAACAAATAACCAAAGACATAAATAAATTAAAATCGAAACACATTCTAATTTGTTTGAAAATGATACTTTTACATTTTTTTTTTAATTTTCAAAGAACTTTTATAGTTTTAAATCATCAAACCATCTACATTCGGCCCTATATGGCGTCTGTTTCTTGAAGGTGACCACATACTCCGCGTCGTCCCATTGGTGGAATTTTTTAAGGGTCGCGTGGTTTTCTACAAAACTCAGAATTGACTTATTACCACATAGATTTGATTTTCAGGAGAATTACCATCATTGAGGAACAATCTTTCGCCCTAAACCATTAGGGCTTACTTGTCATTTACAACTATTTATATCGATATCCGTCTGTCATCCATCTCATGGTACAGAACTTTTTTGGCTAACTGTGCCTTTGCCTGGCGTGATGAGAATTCCATCAACTAAATATATCAGCACATTTGAGAATCGTATATAATGTATAAAATTATGAGAATTTGCGATTGCATCGAACAGTTGAGGTTTTCTTTGAAATGCCGTCCTTTTTTCTTTTCGAAAATTGTGAATTCCTCTTTTACAAGGATTACAACATTATTGAAGTTCAATATACAATGCAATATGCAAATAACCGGAAATATACTTATTAGTTTGAGAGTAATTGTAAAATGAAGAGAAAATGAAATAAGCAACAAAATAATTACAAAAATACAGGGTGTTTCAAAAATACACGGCATAATTTCAGGTATGTATTT
>JAFIDM010070166.1:0-42589 GCA_023159025.1 Thereuonema tuberculata
AGTAAATAAACAAATTATTCACTGTAACAAATTACAGAAAATATCAGAACTTGAAAAGTAAATAAATGAATACAAATTTACCTACTAAAAATACAATTGCAATACTGAACAAAAAAAAGAAAAAAAAAGTATCGCTATCACGTGAAACATCGTAAAGCGAGGAGCATCTGTAAAAATGCACTGTTAATCAAACGCGCTACATGTTCTATTTCTGTTTTGAATTTTACGGCATCACTCTGTTTACTGCCTTTCCGTAGATTATAATTTTCAAACTTTGGCTAGATCAGAAGAGACATGAAAGAAGAACTCGTGATTGCTTGAGAGCAAGGTGAGATGGAAATTAGAACGAGTGGAATGTAAGTAAATAAGACTCCGAAATTAAAGGCTTCTGGCGGTGAAGTAGTAAAGAGAATCTCATTTACTCGATGAAAAAGCAGTTCTATTCTGGGATCTTTCTACAATGAAATGAAAGGAAAGAATAGGAGCTAGTGAATCAGAAGTTCGCACACGTCAGCTGATAGAAAAAAAGAGAGAGAAAGATGACGTGCAGATAGAAAAGGTAGACAACAACAAATCAAAAACCAAAAATATTTTCTTTTGTCACTGAATTTTCCATTAGCAATTTTTTTGAGATCACCTCAAAATATAATCGCACGAAATATTTAAAGAATTTAATAAAGTTTATGAACAAAAGAGTCGAGAGACAGAAATGAGGGGACTATTTCCTATAGCATCCCATCTCATTTTTAATTTCAACAACTCACAATAATAATACTTTCTGGAAGACTGGTTTGCAAATAAGGGAAAGATGATTAAAAAGTTCCGTATCGCTCAAATAAAAAACATTAATTTAAGGATAAGAAAAAAAAAATATTTCAATCATACTATGCCAGCACTGACTTCTTTTTGTCATACTTCGTGTTGTTCGTTTTTCCTAAGAGACATATAGTGAGTAGAAGGCTTGTTGATACCTGATCTCAACTCTGTGAATGTACAGAATCTTCCAAAGTTAAAACGAGACGCAACCGACTATGCTCTACCGGTTCACCCGGTCTGTTAACATAAAAACTAGATGGCGAAATTTGAGTTAATAAACAGTGAATCTGTAAAACTAAGACCAACACACTTTGTAATCAAGGTCCCCAACGGATAATGGAATGTATCATTTATTTGTTTTACGTACTTTTCTTTAATATAAATGCGTGTTATTTTCTTTCGATAAATTTATTACGTATGGAAATGGCAATTTGTACAAAAATTGATTGTTATAAAAAATTATTTCAGGGAAATTATGTTTCTTTAAAATCCGATGTTTACATAAAAGTTTTGAAGCGAATTGAATACAATCTCCCGTAATTGCGATATAATTTTGCGTGCGCTGCTTTGTAAAAAAGTGTGTGTGTGTGGACATTTTGCGATAAGCCTTGGAATGAGACTTTTGTCTCGAAATTTACATGAATCTCGAGAAATCTCGTTCGTCACGACTACTCTGTCAGACTATATTGGGCATCTACTGGATGCTTTTAACATATTTTTAGTACTACAGTAAAACCTCGTTAAGTCGTCACTCAAGGGACCAAACATTTTTGACGACTTAAGCGGAGTGACGACTTAGGCGGAATGGGCATTTTTGAAAAAAAAAACCAACAATAAAAACACTGAAATACAGTATTTTCATGAATTGCTGTAGGATTCGGTGAGAAAAACAAGATTTTCAGAAATCAATACATGCAAATGAAGAGTGGAAAAAAAAAAAATACTTTTTATAGTTACCACATTTTAATCATTTTAAAAGAAAGGCAATGTCTGTCTTTGAAACGTTCCAGCCAATCATTGCTACCGCCGAAATCTTCAATGTTCAACTCCTTAGCAATTTCCAGGGCTTTTTCTTTGAGAATCCGGCAGAAATCGGCCCATTTTGCGATCTTGCATGTTTTAGCCATCGAACATAACCTCCTCGACCTCGTCAAACTTCGATTTCCTCATTCTCTTTCTTTTGTCCTGCAAGGGCAATGTATTAATGTAGTCCTGGGAATATGGTGTTCTTTGGCAAAAGTTGTTTTCAAAACATTTGATCTTTCAAAAAGTGCAATTAAGTATTTTTTTTTCTTTAAAAGATAACGAGATAAGTTTTCGTTTCCCTGGTATGTTAAAATGTAATCGAACCACGAAATTGCAAGAGAAAAAATAGCCCTTATAGCGGGTCTTACTCGCTATAAAATGAAGTCACACTCAGGAGCGGTCAAGAAAAACGTCTGCACTCGACAGAGTCGCAGCGAGAAGTGTGCTTTGAACAATTAGCAGCGAGATTCCAAGAACCCAAATCCTCCGAAGGGGTAGGAAAGGAATGAAGTGACAGGCATGGTCGTAAAGGATTGGCTTCCTTAAAGTAAAGGGGCGGGGCTGAAAAGACAACACGATGGCATGCAAAATGGAGAAGAAAGATGGCTTTGGCCATTTTTGAGGGTGACGAATTATCCGGAGTAGAATTAAATTTGGTGACGGGTAAAAGAAGGTTATTTTACATTATTGTGTATGAGACCTTGTCGGGACCAAAGGAAAACGACGATTTAAACGGAGTGACGACTTATCCGGGTGACGACTTAACGAGGTTTTACTGTATTATTATAATTGATTTATAAAAAAACTGTATCAGATTCTATAAATGCAACAATCAAGTATTTCAATACCAAATACCTTTACAATAAAAATCTGCTGCATCTCGATGAAATGCTGAGAAAAGCACCTATTATTTTAGATAAAATTGGAGAATACAAACATCTTTTAATCCTAGGTCATGGAATATTAGTTACAGGCAGAGAACCACTGATTACATATCTACAAAGTTATCTATTAGCTTTTAGTTCTCATCTAGCACTTTCTTTATTTTTAATTTTTTTGAAGGTAGACCTTCAAAAATAAAGAATAAAAAATTCGTAAAAAAAATGGCTCCTACTTTGTTTAATTAACCATTCACAAAATGATAAGTGGATACAATTATTACCAATTAAAAAATTCAATTCTTTTCCTGTATTAAAAATAGATAAACACATAAATAAACTAATGAAAACTCTACACCGTAGACATTTTCCAATATTTCGTTTTAATTTCTTAAAACTTTTTCAAGGTTTTTATAAACAAAAATTAAAAAATTAAAATTTAACATATAAAAGAGAATTCCTCTCTTTTTTAAAACGATAGAAAATACAATAATTTAAAAGACAATAATGAAAGGGCATGGCTAAACAAAAAAGAAAATGGCAATAATGAAAAGACAAAAGAAAATGGACAAAAAATAGTGACATTGTTAAGCAATATATGACTTATTTGAAAGACAAATATTCTTTAACTCTCCTATTGTTCAAGAAAGCATTCCTATATATGGACAATGACATCTCATTTACTCTTAAGCATTTATTCTTATTGAAACAAACACAACAGTTGATGATGCAGGACTCAATCATGAATCTTTTTTGTTCGTCTTGTTGGTGATGGACGATCTTCACGATGGGGTCCGGGTTGTGTCCGTTCACCCTACAATGGTCCGCCCAGTCCGAAATATTTTCTTCTCTATTGTTGAAAGCACGAACATCTTCTTGTAGCCTTTCTGCCCGTGCTTCCAATATAGGTTGCCTGGCAACTCCTACAAATCAACGCATATACCACTCCCATGCTATGTAATATATACCACTCCCATGCTATGTAATATAATATATGTAATATATAATATATTATATATGTACCATGCTATATATATATTGTTACACGATATTGTCTTTTTCTTTTTGAATAATTTGTTACTTTTGTAGTACACCAAATTTATGTTGTTGTCTTTGCATAACTCTTTTACTGTTCTGTTGATTCTTATTCCAATGGGTAGCACTAGACTTTTTATAAAATCATTCTGATTGTTCCTTTGATTGCTGTTAACCTTACGTTTACGTTTTTTTTCAGGAGTTTATTTATGTGTTTATCTATTTTTAAGAAGACGAAGAAAAGATATTGATGTACACTTTTCCTGTATTCTTTATTTTATAGCAAAGTTGTAGTGAAAGTGTAATTTCTTATACGTTCTTCTATAATTGTAAGTTAGGTGAAAGAGAGCTTCTCTAGTTTGAAGCAAGCAAAAATTCTCAGAGGGCGTTTGAGTAAATACTTCACATACAGCCAGATACATTAATTTAGATTAAATTCTTGGTATCAAATAATACGGTCATTTGATACCAAGAAATTACATTGCATTCCACGTCGTTCTAACAATGAAAGTATGAATTCACTTTCAAATCAGCTTCAAAAAACTGTTTTTCCGTCACTTCAGGATATTATTAAGTGCTTAAAATAGACTGTTATTAATGTGCAAATCATGTTGAGTTTGGCAAAGGATTCTATTGTATATAATAAAGCAACGATAAATTTGCTGTTTCATGGATTATTAAGGGATTTGGGAACTGCGGGTTTATCAAATGCATGTGAGCGCCGTGAAGCAAAAAAAAATAGTTGAGAAGCACTCGTTTAAAGAACTGATCTATTTGTCTATAAAGAATCAATATAAAATTGATTACTAGATGCAATAGGAATTTTTACAATAAATTATTGTTAGCGCTGTAGAAGTGCATGAAGTAAAATTGTTACAAAGAATTGTAAAGAATGCCTCGTGATAAATTATAATAAAACAGTGTGATACTGTAAATGTGAATTCTTTAAAACAACCAGACCGAAACGCTGAACAATGAAAAATCAAAAATGTGATAGACGTGAGTTTTTGGTGTTGAGCACAGAAGATGAATAGGAATATGGAAATTTCGAGAGATTGGAAGGAAAGAAATATAGACGCTTCTATAAGAGAGGCTACAGATAATTATATTCCAATCGGGCAAGTTACTTCTACTAATAGTTTAACAACACTTAACATTCCATATTTTAAGAGTTAAATGTCAATTGATAAATATTAATTTCTCCTTTATTTGTGAGTCACTACAGGAAAATAGTATGGAGAAATTATCGGAGACAAAAGTCGAGATGGATTGATAGAACGATAGCCGCCATCTTGGACTAGATGATGACATACCAAAGTAAATGCTGCTTGGACGTATCGTTGATTTATTTACCGGTGTACAGATGTGTGAGCCATACGTTATTGATTTTTATCAAGTCAAGTTTATCAAGTAAGTGAATTTATGCTAAACTTGGTATGAGATTTTCAAGCTTAGCCATATTGAGGATAAGATTAGCCATATCCGGAAGATAGCAGTGTATTTCAAAGACATATCGACTGTGTTAAGTGTAACATTTGAAAGTATTAGTCAGTAGAAGAACATTTATTCACACAAGGTGAATAGTCTAGCCATTCTACCTTAGTTAAAGATAATGCAAGAATGTTTTTATTCACCCAAGGTGAAAAATGTTAGCCATTAATTAATAGAACTGTAAATTGTTATCAATTTGAAATAGGTAATTGAAGAAATAGAGCCCAGTATTTTATTATTGGAACATTATTTGGTGAAAGAAACTGTTAGCCTTAAAGTTGAGGATTGCCTAGCCCTACTAGGAACTTTGAAAAGCCAACCAGTTTACAAGCTTTGAATTTTAGGATTTAAGAAGATTGACTTATTTGTAGTAACCTTATGCAGTAAATTACCAAATGTTTTTTTTTTTTAAATGCTTTTGACTTTTGCATCATTTTTTACTTATTATCACCTCCACTCAGCTTTGCTTAAAGTTTAGCAACGAGCTCTAGCTGTTGCTGTTTCTATATATAATATAGATCTCAGTTCTTTTTTCTTTACAAATGGATTATTAAGGGATCTTGGGAGCTGCGGGTTTATCAAATACATGTGAGCGCCGTGAAGCAAAAAAAAATAGTTGAGAAGCACTCGTTTAAAGAACTGATCTACTTCAATGGTGCTTGATAAGAACCAAATAGTGTGAAAAGCAGTAAAGCTTGAGAACCACTGCATTAAAGTACATGCTCACAAACAACTGTCCTTGATGGTTAAGTGCTAAAAATAGGAAAACAACACTTCTGAAAACAAAGTTATGGTGATATCTTGAGCCAAATGCGACGGCAATTCAAATTTATTACCTCAAATATATAAGTTCACTATCATAAGATGTAATACATTGTCAAACATGTGACCATAACATTATTAAACAATAATGAAGTCGCACGAATGACAACAATTTTGTACCTCGCATGTTTAAAATTCAATAAAGACAACTTGTGAATGTCAAAGGTGCAACAATTCGTCATATGTACAGTTATGATATACGATGAAGCGATATGAAAAGTAATTCTTGTAATCTTCTTAAGAAATACATTAGGTAATTAAACATTTATCTAATCTAAGGCAGAAATTCTGACCTGTGTGCCTTAAGTGTGTAGCAAGAAAATTCTAAGAGTGCATCTGTAATCTTGCCACTTATCCATATTCTCTAATCTTGACTGGGAACCAAAATCCTGGGCAACCGTAAATTTAAATTATATTCTTTTTCATTCTAATAACTAAGGTTAAGAAAGACTTAATTCACTTTTTTGAAATCGTCTTAAAAAGTACCTCAGAGTACTTTCAAATGCTTAAAAAGATGTGAGATTTTATTTAAAGGAATCGTAGATTTTTCAAAGGATTGTAAGTAGGGCAAGGCATTTGATGATTTTGCATCTTTTTTCTGTGAAGGTTGAAACGTTGGCTTGCATATATAAAAATGTGTAACATTAAATAATTGGTTAAATAAAGGCAATTCGTTAGGGCATTTTCTTGCATTTTTCGGCATTTTTTAGGGATAGGTCATTTTTTTGGCAATTTTTAGGTCATTTTGAGCATTTTTAGTAGTTTTTTGGAAGGCAATGAATGCCATTTTTATTATATTTTGAGATTTTATTTATTACTAGCCGGATACCGTCGCTTCGCTCCGGAACCCTTGCGTATGTAGCATTAAAAAAAAAAACTTTATTTATTTAGCAAATTAATATTGAGATCGGAGAATATACGACTTCCCAGCCCGTTGTGCCCTTCTCCACTTAACTCAGGTGTATTGCGGGTTGGCGCCACACACCTAGGGTTGCCGCCATACACTTCATCGTCAGTTTGCCAGATTATTCCCTATTCCGAATTTCGAAAAACTCGGCCTTATTCCTTGTCTACATTATAAAGGAAACCTCTGTGCAAAATTTCAGCTTTCTAGATCCAAGGGTTTGGGGTGGGCGTTGATGAGTCAGTGAGTGAGTGAGTGAGTCAGGACTTTTCTTTTTATAATGTAGATTTTCATAAATTTTGTTTTGTTAACATCATTGATTAGTTCTTTATAGATTATATTTGGATGTGTTATTTTCTCATTTTCAACTGTTATCCGATTCGTTCCTTACATATTATTCCTGGTGTTTTGATATCATGTTTATTTATGAAAATATGATCTATATTTGTTTTCGTATTTCCATGAATTGTACAGTTTCTTGTTGTTCCGTAAAGACGATTTTTGAAACCATTATTGCACATAAGTTATACGTATTTCTGTACTGCATTGTTTTTATTAATTTTGAAAATATCTGTATTTACGTCGCCAATCAGTATAGTTGGACAGTTGTTTAATATATTTTCATTTTTTATGAATAGATTCTCTATTTTAGTAACATTTTAGTAATTTGTAATTTAGCATTTTGCTTACAGAACATAGAATAACGTTTTATAATATACGTTTTTATATATTATAATAATAATAGCCGGGTACCGTCGCTTCGCTCCGGAACCCTTGCATATATAGCATTCAAAAAACAAACTTTATTTATTTAGCAAATTAATTTTGCGATCGTCGGAGAATATATAACTTCCCAGAACGTTGTGGCTTCTCCGAATAACTCGGATGTATTGCGGCTCGGCATCACACACCGAAAATTCACATTTTTGCATGTATCTTGCAAACGCTGAAGCGTTTGTGAATAAGTGATATATCGTTCGATAGAACTTTCAAATGCCAACATTTTCTCAATGTAATGTTCTCTTCAATCTTTTATACTTTTCGTTTATATTGAGAAAAAGTCAAAATTTGACTCTTTAAAAGGCGCCATCTTGGAAACCAAAAACTTTTTTTGAAAGATTTTTGTAGCATTTTGTTTGTCTTAAAAAGATCTACATTTTATCCATTTGCATGACCAATCTATCTCTTATAGTTTGGTCAGAAAATTTGAAAAACGTTAAGTCTTATGACAGACAAAATAACGCTTTTATAATATATAATTCAGTATTCTGGCTTGTTTTGCTTGTCCTGATTCAAGTTAACAAATTTTTCCTGGAAATAAAACCTGCTCGCAAAAGAGTTCCAACTAAATCTCGTTTTATATTAAGTATTTCATAATCTTTTTTTTTTTTTTTTTTTTGTTTTTTTTTTTGGTTGTCAAAGTCAAAAAAGGTAAAAAAAAAAATGTTTAATGTAATAAATTCAAATATTTTATTGGTCATTTTTTTTTCTGTCATTTTTTTACTATTTTTAGGTCATAAAAGCATTTTTTATTTGTCATTTATTAGCAAATTATAGGTCATTAAATGCCTTACCCTAATTATAAGTTATTACTTTCTGTAGAAACAGTGAAAAAATGATGTTGTGCTGAGGGATTTTTAGGAACATCTTGCGACATAATGAATGGATTTTCTGCAAATGTAAGAGCGCGACAAAAGTTGAGAAGCCCTGCTCTAAGGAATACACGGGTTACGTTTTTAAAGGGTACAAGGCTCCTAGTTTACTAGACTTTTAAAACAGGCCAAAAACATGTCTCCCATTTAGCTCAACTGCAAGAAATGATTGCTGTTGATAATTTTCGTTGTTTGCTTAAACGAACAAAGGAACAATAACTTATTAAATTGCTTATTAAACTAAAATCAATATCAAATAAAAAGGAAACGCTTAACTTAATTCAGTCTAAGTTTTTGTAAATGAAGTGAATTTTTGAAATTTTGTCATTTTGTCCTTTTTTTTTTATCATGTAAATTTTTATAAATGATTTGAAATGTAATCAGTGAAGTCAAATTATATATATATATATATTTTTATCATTCTTTTCCTGAAATAATTACTTTTGAATTTCATTTCACTATAACATTTTGCCGCGCTGGTGTGGTCGAGCGGTCTCAGGCGACGGTCTGTCGTGAGATCAATGTGCCAGCGCCCGGGTTCAAATCCCGGTAGCGAGCATGGATGTTTCAAAAATTTCCTTTCCTGTGTTGTAGCCTCTTCTTCACTTTCTCTTCGGTCTGACGTCATTCCTTAATGGCGTCCTGGGGAAGGCCACGGGAAACCACCCCAGTATCTTTCCCTGGTAATTCCAGGGAGTCTGCTAGGGGTTCGCCGTCTTGGGAACACTAGCGCTCCCTGGAGCACGGATGCTTCGGCAACGAAGCTCGCACTTCGGTGCGAACCGACTACACACATAACATATTGCCGTGCTGGCGTGGTCATGCGGTCTCGGCGGCGGCCAGCCGTGGCGTCTAATGCGCCAGTACCTGGGTTCGAATCCCGGCAGTGGCATGGGTGTTTCACTTTCCTTTCTTCTGTGTTGTTCGTTTCTTCCCCAGGGGTTGGCGCCCCCTTGCGGTATCTAGCCTATAACTCCTCTGGTAGGAGAGCGTCCTTACCCTGCACTGGTGGTACGGGCGATTAAATAATAATTACATAATAACGTATTAGTTAGTGCTCACTTTTGCTTGTACTTCTACAATTTGACGCGAGTTGACGACACAAAAGATTTTTTCTATCTTTACAGGTATTGTAAGATCTTACCAAGCGTATAAGCTGCATCTGTCTTTATCCGTTTTGTTCAACAGCTCAAAGAACTAAATGTGCAAACACTGACTGCATAGAATAGTTGATATTATATAGTAATTATTATATAATAGAAGCTATTTTTTAACCTGAAATAATAATATTAAGGTCATGACTCAAGCAACTGCAGACGACTACAAACCTTTTATTTCTTTTATATATTTCTTTTTCCAATGAATCAAAAAAATCTGAAAATTTAAAAATGAACTTGTGAAGCATCTGGGATTTCTATTTTCTTGTTTTAATTTTTAGAATATTCAAAAATGAATTAAGTTAAAATTCAAAAACAGGCAATTTTTTGGGTGTTTTTGAGGTATTACTCGACATTTTCAACTTAAAAAAAAAATTGGCAAAAACCTGAAATGATAAAAAATTTGTAAAATAATGACATTCTTTAAAATATTTATTATTAGCGCAATAGTTAATTTTTTTTAAAAAAAATAAAAATTGTGGTTTTTAAAATTGTTTGAGATTAATTATTTTTGTTTTTATGTGCTATCAAATAATCATAATAAAAAACGTTTTCATTAAAGGCTTTCTAAATATAATGAAAATTCATTTGATGCTGTTCGTTTCCAAAAATAAATTTGTTTTGAAATTTGTTTTTTATAGAAAATAGATTTTAATAGAATTAACAATTTCTGAATTTTAATTTAATTAATCATTGAATATTTTGAAAATTAAAACAAGAAAATATAAATCCCACATACTTCACAAGTTCATATTTAAATTTTCAGAAGTTTCGGTGTATTGGTAAAAGAAATGTATAAAAGAAATGTAAAAAAGATTTGCAGTCACCTGAATTGCTTGAGTCAGACCTAAATGGTTAATCTAAAAAGATTGCATTTTTCAAAGTAAGTTAAATACTCATGTAATGTATTGGGTAAGTAATTGAATACATGTTGGCTTTTTCTGAAATACTCAAAGTCTCATCTATGTTTTATGTGAAATAAAAAAATAAATAAAATAAAAAAATAATTACTTACTTTTATCATATCTATCTTTCAGCTTTACTAGACTGGATACCAGAGTGGCTCTGTGGGCGCCATTTTTAACGCCCAAACTTTTAATGTCGGCCTCGGACAAATACAACATATCCTAAGAGTAACAGGAAGTAATAAATTAAGATTTCTTCAATTGAAAATCACGGAATTATTTATATTTAAAAAAAAAAAAATTAAAATGTAGAATTGGAGATTAGAGATCTGGAAATAAAAAGGTGAAAAAGTAGTTTTTTTTTCAAAATACAAAATTTTACCTGTGTGCATAGTGATTAAAAAATTGAGGACAGCCAATACACAAGAATAGCTAAAAAAAACATTATGTACAATTAAAAAATTAACATTCACAACCGGTTTCGTCTCCAATACGAGGCTTTGACGAGTGTATAGTTTTTTTTCATTTATCGATTTCGTAACCTGTGCTGTCCTTTAAATAACTGTAGAATTAGTTTTATTTAGCTAACATTGACAAATGAGAGGAAAGTGTAGATAACATCAAAGGTGATATTGTAATCAAACAGAATATTACAGGTTTCCTCTAACTCTGGAATCTCCACCTTTTAGAGAAGTTAAGGTGCTTTCTGAGGTGTAAGTGGACTCAACGGTGTCGTAATGCTGTTAAAATAGCAGCTATAAGACGATGGTACTGGTTCGTATTACTGGAGCCATGTTTCATATTTGATAATTTGATTAAAAAGCTGTTGGCATGTTTCAACACGTATGAAATTTTGAATAAAATTTCGGCTGATTTATGATATCATGAAAAATATACTGATGGGAAGAAGGCCGACTAGTTAGAATCGATAGAGTGGTGATTGATTGATGAAAGACAGATGCCATATAAGGAAATAACCTTAACCCTTAATGTGTGACTGGAAGTCGAGTGACAGGACGTGATTGACATCATTTAACAAAACAAATCTATTATTCCCTCCGTCCGAAAATATGGTCTACATTTTAAAATTATTTGTATTTTAAAATGTATACCATATTTTCGGACGGAGGGAGTATTAAGTAAACATTGATTCTTAAAAATATCACATTGAGTTTACAGTAGCATTTTACAACAACATTTTACAACTCTGTAAAGATATTATAGTAATAACAGCATTGTATTATTCATTCACAAACGGTTTTACAAAAATTTCGCTGAGATACTGTGGTTTGTAATTTCAAATTTTTTATGGAAAACATATTTGAAATACAATCATAAACGTAAACAATTATTTTTTGTCTGAATGATTTCAAAAAAAGAATATGAACGTGGCAACAAAAGAAGCTTTGTTATTTAAGGTATCGCAGGAGGTGAGGAAATGCTGACTGTTGACAAAAATAGTAGATGCTGATCGATCAAGATGGAGATCCAAAAAGCCATGGTATTTTCTGGAGACAGTAATTCTCATGGAAGAAGATATTATACGCCTAAGTATAGAGTATAATATACAAGAGAAATCGGAAGTAAAAGTTCAGTTACGGGTACGGCTAGGCCTATATTTGCTAAAAGGGGCATCACTGCGCAATGAGAAATAGCCGTTAGGCAGTGAATGGCAAGATCGCTTCTGATTGGCTAGTACCCGTATCTTTACTTGAGCCAAATCGGATTTTACGGATCGATTAAAATATTAATAAATCATTAATATCTTTTTATAGGAAAATATCACATATTATAGGAAGATATCACCTAATAGGACTTGTTATTTGGAACAACCCGATGCCATTGTTCTTCGATTCGACAAGATTACAGATGGAATTTTTCTGGACACAGAGGAAACCGAGCGCAAGATACAGCCAGATAGACTGTAAGTTATTTTAAACTATTTATTTCCTTGACGCGGATTGTCAAGACTTACGTCCACGAATTGAATCGAATTACGGAGTGTTCGATTAGATAGTGATATTAAATATAATATTATATATATAACGAGCCGTGCTGGCGTGGCCGTGCGATCTAGACGGCGGTCTGCCGTTGTGGCCAGTGCGCCAGTACCTGGGTTCGAATCCCGGTAGTGGCTTGGCTGTTTCAATTTCCTTTCCTGTGTTGTTCGCCTCTTCTTCGCTTTCTCTTCGGTCTGACGTCATTCCTTAATGGCGTCCTGGGGCAGGCAACAGGAAACCACCCCAGTATCTTTCCCGGGGCATTTCTGGGAATTCCATGCGAATTCCATAGAATTGGACCTGTCTCCGGACAGAATACTATGGATGGATATATAACGAGATTTATATATTTACACGATATATGATATATATATTTATATATATCACGATGTTTAACGAACTACGAAGTTTAAAGTGTAGTGATTTGTGAACTCAAAGTGAATTAAATTGAACTTTAAAGAACTATTAACATAAAGCAACAAAGATTTTGAAAGAGTTATGAAATTATGCAGACGAGTGTTATGTTAATACGTTAACCTAAAGAAAAGGAAAGTAGAGAAATAATTTGTTTAATTTTATGACTGTTTTATTTTAAAGAATTTCTCTGTGTTATTAAATACTTTAATCATTAAAAATGATTGTGTGATTTGAAGTCTCAATGTTATTCTCTGCGACCAAGTTAAAATAATACACATATTTAAGAAGAGCTTTCCACAGATACCTCGAATGATGAATCATTAAACATTGGTAAGAGTCCCTTTCACAAATTTTCTTGCAGTTAACCTTAATGAGGGTGAAAATTCTGAGACAAATTCCTCGGAGATCACGGATGTCTCGGGACGTCCGGTTCACCCACGCAGATAAAAATGAAAATGTGGGCATCTCAATACTAATATTTAATATTTGCAACGTTATTTGTATTTCTATGTCTTAATTACGTTGGGGGAGATAGGGCCAGAGAAAATCAACTTTTTATTTTATTTATATATATCTAATAGATCTAAATCTATCTATATCTAACTATCTATCTATCTATCTGTAGATAAATAGATAGATATATTAAACTAAAAATTTATTACAGATTGTAAATTTATTACATTGTAGACCGGAAAGAATATTTTCCAAAGTTTATAGGAAACGTTTTGTGCTGCTTTATTCAAACTTTATTCAAATATTTCATTATCATAAGTTTAAACGTTGTTGTTGGCCTGTAGGAAGACAAACAACAACGTTTAAACTTATGATAAAATAAAATATTGATATTAATATTAAAATGTTTTAAATACTATGGAATTGTCCAATATTTGGCAAAAATTCCTTCAGGCAAACACTCATTTACATCTGTGGAAATATTGTCATGGCAGGAAAATGTAATATTTCATTTCAGAGATGGCTAGAACTTTCTGCAACAGCTACATTACATAAAACGCCCACCCACCCCTTTTAAAAAATTAATAAATCGTCTTACCTCGACTCCCGAATATTTTTTGAAGCATTCTGCATATTGCGGGAGATCAAGACTATTTAACCACTGTTTGACGTCCAGGTGGGGTCTTGAGGACCAGGTCATTCTTCGCCTGGACAAA
The DNA here is from genome assembly GCA_023159025.1 of Thereuonema tuberculata. Classification (NCBI taxonomy): domain Eukaryota; kingdom Metazoa; phylum Arthropoda; class Chilopoda; order Scutigeromorpha; family Scutigeridae; genus Thereuonema; species Thereuonema tuberculata. Next base: position 14,273 of record JAFIDM010070166.1, read on the forward strand.
AAGCGAGGCCTAGGGACTGTGTCTGAAAAAAAAAAGAAAAACCAAAAGGAATAAGTTCTACAATAATTCAGTAATCGAAAAAAAAAAAATTACATAAAATCTAAATAAAAACCAAAACCATACGACTACATTATTTGTGCCTAACAAAGAAGCAAACATAAATATATCTTAGTAAGGAAAAATAAGGTAAAATGCATTAAAGATTCACTGAGCTACTTTTGGCATTTTTAGCTTTCTAGCTGTGCTTGTAGCTCAGCGGAATCAAAAGAAACAAACAAAGGACAAAATAATGGCCCTTGAGTTAAAAAAAAATAAAAAACAAATTAAGACTAAAAAGGACAGTTAATCAATCCCCGCTAGCACAAAGCTTAGCCTATAAAGGATTGATTTATAAAATAATGATAACGCAAGTAAAGATGAGATAAAATCGCACAAAATTAAAAGATTCACTGAGCTATTTTGGGGAATTTTCGTACCGGGAATCCAAAACAGCTTCCTAGCTGTTATGAGTTGGAAATATATTGTAATGATTTTTATAGTTGTATTGATTTTTATATAAACATATTTATTCATTTATTCTATTTATCCTTATATAATCTATTGTACATTCAAATTCGACAGTTAACCGTTAATTTTGTTTGTTTATTTTCAATTTTCCCGATGGCGCGCTATCCCTCTGATTCGTTATCATTTAAAGATTCAATTAAAGACCACGTATATTTTAAATCCCCCATTCAATTGTAAAGCACGCCAACCAATCGCAGCCCCTGTACATAAGGTTGTTTAAACCCCTGTTTCCCCAGATGAAACAGTTCAAATCTATCATTTGCCCGAAAATCCGGCCACTTCCTCTAAATAAAACAAAGTTCTAAATTGAGGCAAATATTAGGAGCAAGTAGACACCAGCGCTCTTGGCGGCGAGAAAATTTATTTAAAACTACGAAAGTGTTAACTTCATGCTGAAATCTGGATATTCTTTGCTCGTGGTTTCAATCCATGGCTTCATTCACCACATTCTCTTCCTCGGGGATTCTTTTTTCCTTTTTCTTTAACTCTGCTGTGAAATGAGATGAGAATTAATAGCAAAACAAAGCTGCGAAATCAACTTTTTTGTCGCTTCGCCGACAAGTATTGATAATCACGATCTAAACGAGAGCAAAACGCGATTTGTCGCTCACTCGTCTAAAGCGATCGCTTCAGTCAAGCTGCAACTGGCAAATGTCATATTTTCGAGCGCGTTTGAGACAATTTTTTCGAGAGCGTAAAGCAGCCTAAATGGCCGTTTTACACGCTGCGCTGCTGAAAACTTGCCTGAAACCGGCAAGTGGCTCGAAAATCTACCATTTGCCGAAAATCATGCCTAATGCTGTAAATAAAACAAGCTTTAAATTCAATCAAATATTAGAAGCAAGACGACACCAGCGCTCTTGGCGGTGAGTAAATTTACTTAAAAACTAGGACAGTGCTAAGTTCTTCATGCTAAAATCTGGATATTCTTTGCTCGTGGTTTCAATCCATGGCTTCATTCACCACATTCTCTTCCTCGGGATCTTTTCTACCTTATTCTTTATGTCTGCTGTGAAATGAGTTGAGAATTAATAACAAAACAAAGCAATTAATAGCAAAATCATCTTGCTTCGGCGACCGCAGTTGTAATCGCGAGCTCAACGAGAACAAAACGAGACTTGAACAATCCCGTATAAAGCGATACGACAGACGGCCAACGGATACTTCTTCTTTCCTTCCTCTCCAGAGAACAACGTATTAAGTTTTACATTTTTCAGAAACAAAGTTGTTGCTCGTCTTTAGATAGACAAGCAAATCATAAAGCTTAAATTGTGAAGAAGCTGGTGTAAGTAACTTAAATTATCGTTCTGGTTTTGTTTGTTTATTTTCTTGTAACGTACTTTTCGTTTTGAAAAGGCGGACCCATCACTGGCGGACGATTTTACTCCGCAAAGGGGTGATACGCTGAGATGGGCACTTTCCTAAGAAATTCTTGTGGACATTTTCGCTTTTAAGAAAAAAATAACGAAGGAGCATTTTTGCAATTAAATTTATTCTTTCCATAATTCTTTCCTGAAAAGCGCAAATGGAATGCAACTACTAGTAAATTAACACTGATAAAAAGTAAACATCTCCTCTTTATTTTTCCTCATCCCTATTTTGATAAAATCGAGGAGACCTGACGCATGCGCAAAAGCGTTGAAGGTTCTCATAAACAAAAACGAACAGTATTTTAATTAGCTTTAGGTAAATTAATTTTAGTCCGTTAGAAAAAAATAGTTAAAGTCAACAGAATTTAATCATTAAACTTTAAGGAATTAATTTGTTTACATGCAAGTCATCATATGTTTTGTAGATTGTTTTGCTTAACAAATACTGATGTATATATATTTATTTATTTTTTTTAAATTAACATTCTTTGAAAACTGCATAATTATTTAATAAGAATCTTTAAACATAAACACTCACAAACTTCATCTTCAGTATAAACTTCTTTATCTCAATATTTCAATCTCCTACGCGGGAATTTTCTTCGCCGGGGAGATTGAAATATTGAGATAAAAAAGTATATACTGAAGATGAAGTTTGTGAGTTTTTATGTTTAATATATAAATATATTAAATTAGAAGAAATTCGAAGTTTTTAATAAGAATATTTATTTGTACAAGTTTGTTTATTGAAAATTTCCTTTTTTTTTTACTCCTAATGTTAGAGCATTTTGTTTAACTTTTCATTATTTATTCTGTGGTTTTTTTTGTTTTTTTTTTCCCTGAGTTTAATGGTAAAACAATTTTGATAGTTTTATTTTTAATTATAAATCTTAAAGCGTTTTCTTTTCGTTGTCTTGAATAATAACAACAAACTTTTCTTTTTCTTATCTTCAAAACTCCTTTAAGTTAATTGCTTTATTTATTAACATTTACGATTATTATTTTAATGCTTCAACGAAGCTTCTTTCTGCAGTGTCCGGTATATACATTCATAACATTGGGCCTGAAGTGGAAGGGCTAGTTCGATCATCGGCGATAGTCCGGGATTTCCCGTTCCTTTTTTCCCGTTCGCCTTCGACGAATCCAGAGTTCACCCAATCTTCATTGAAAAGGACACCTGGTTTTCTTTCACGATGGTTAAAGGAGGCCGGACGTCGGACTGACCATCCGATCTTAACTCAGTCCTGCTGATCACAGAACGCTGAATACGTCCCGGGATCCCAAGATCTTTTAAGAACCAGAGCTTTTCTTATATCTACACTAGTCGGCTACCCGTCGCTTCGCTCCGGAAGCCTCGCTTATGTAACGGAAAACAACTTTTTATTTTTTATTAAAAAAAAAAAACACACACACACACACACACACACACAAAATTATATCAAGGAAACTAAAACTAAAATTTTTTAAAAGCTTTTTTTTAATTTAATTTTTGATGTATATATTCTCTCAATTCACGACTGCTTTCAGAACCAGCGTGTAAATCACATATCTATGATATATTTTTATTTTTTATAGAGATTAGAATGTAGGCCTCGTGGTCTAATGGCCAAAACGTCTAACTTCTGAGCAGTATTCTACCTAATAGAAATAGTGCATCTTTCTTTCTTGACTATCTTTTTTTTAATTCCTATTGATACTTTTCAGTGTTTTTGAGTTACAAATAGTGTTCAGTATTCTATTTAATAGAAATACTGCTTCTTTCTTTTTTGACTCTCATTTTAATTGTAATTGTCAGTTTTCAGTGGCGTTTGAGTTACAAATATTGAGGTTTTTGAGTTACAAATAGTTATTTTTTCGGTATTCCATCTCAAAAAAAAGTGCTTCTTTCTTTCTTGACTCTGTTTTCTTTACTCCAACATCTGCCGTGTATACGCACTTATTTTTCAATATCACATAGAATTTGGTTAAGTAAGAATATTTAAAATATTACAACGTTTCGGCAATTACCGGTATAATTCTAATTGTCAGTTTCGAATTACAAATAAACTGACGGATGGGAAATAAATAAACACTCATGAGATTCAAAAAAAAAGATTGAATACATTCCTTATTGATGGGGGAAAGGAAAGGAGATATAAGTCAAAAAACCATATGAAGAGAGTTGTAGTCCCTATGGCCTAATGGATAAGACGTCTGACTTCGGATCAGAAGGTTGCAGGTTCGACTCCTGTCGCGGATGTTTCATTGTAAAAATTATTTCTATTTTCCATTTTCACAGAAAATTGCGCCGGACAGTCACACAGCAGACAGAGAAATAAATGATTTTAGTAACATAGATTAGACGCTGCAAAATGAGGAGCATTTTTATCCAAGCAATAAAATAATAACAACAAACGAAAGAGCTGCTAGTCTCTTCGCTCCGGAAGCCCGGCATATGTAACGAGGGAAAAAAATATTTATTAAAAAAAAGTAATCAAATAAACTAAACCCTAAAACTTCAAACTAAAAATAAGTTAAAAATTTAAATTCTAAAAAAATACATGCAATAGAATATTGAAATCTATTGTTATCTATTTGTAACAGTCGGAAATTTATTCCCACAACAAATTACATCAAGCTTAAAACTAAAACTAAAAAATTTAGTAAAGTTTAAATTCTAAAAAATAGATGCACTGAGTATTGAATTCATTTTTACAGTCGGAAATTTGTTGCCTGGCAAAGCATATGCGAAATTACATTATTGAGGACACCATCGACCAGACAACAATACTCCTGTTGCCAGGCAACGCGAGTGCAAATTGTTGCGAAATTCAATTGTTGGTGGACGCAGGCACGCACAGTTTTTTTCTATCATTGTTTAAAAATCAATTATGTTGAAACAGAAGACAGCAAAACAACTGAAGAAATCCTATTACAATTGATTCTTGTAACATGTTGAATCCAAGTATCAGTTGACGCTGGATTTCAAATACATTAGCAAACTTATTATCACATCTATTATATGATAAGGTATCTCTACGATTATATTTTGTTATCGTACAAAACAACGAACTAAATTTATTATTTAGCTTAAATGCATAAGTCATTAGCTGTTTAATTCTCCGCAGATTTTGGGAACTTTCGGTACTTGACTTTTCATTTCTCTTTAAAAGTTAATATAAATTTCACCAAATCGTCAATCTCTTTTAAAGTGTATAAACTCTTACAACTGTCCTCATAAAGCCATTTTTTCTGTGTGTCTGCTGTAGATATTCGCAGTATTTTATGCAAAGCACTACACCCTGGCTGATGGTTGCCTATTTAATAATCGGTCGTGAAGGGCGACAGCGTTCTTCAACCACCGACTGACACAAGGGGTTAACAACGGATGATTTACTCGCGTCACGAACGTCAGCGACCGAGATTACGGAACCCTCCAGTCCAATGGGAAGATGGTTTGAGGCAATCATAGAATTTGCTTTATAAAAGAGAAAGCGGGGCATTAATCAAAATTGGAAAGATGACTTGAAAAAAAAATCATAAATTATTTATTGAAATTGAAACGAAATTGTAAAACTACAGTAATTGTAGTAAATATATCAATACATCAATCATAAGGCCTAGTAATAATCGCTAAAGTATCCAACGACACATTAGATATAAATTAATGGAAAAATATTAAAGGAATTATTTACCCTTAATAGATAGTTTGTCTGTCTGTTCGTTCTTAAAAAAAAAATGATTTTTGTTTTTGGACCAACCGAAATTTTATCTTAAATTTGATAAATTATAAAGGAAAAGAAAAACAGCACCTGAATAAGAGAATAAGAAGAGATTGCCTTTCTGATTTTAGATTATGGGGAGGAGTTGGGAACGGCCGTTTCGTCCTTCAACGGACTCATCAGCCCAACCCAGCCTCACCCTAACCAAATCAGAAAGGCAAGCTCTTCTTGGTCAGCCTGGCAGTGGTCCCACTCACAATAAAGAACAAGAAAACAAATTGCTGCGTTTTAATATTATTATGTCTTGTTTTGAATCTTGTATTCTATTATTAAATCCTTTTTGCCTACTCAGTTTGTAGAAAAAGGTGTTGCTGGCGTCGGACGACGCAGCAATTTGTTTTCTTGTTGTTTATTGTGAGTGGGACCACTGCCAGGCTGACAGTGGTTATCACCAAGAAGAGCTTGCCTTTCTGATTTGGTTAGGGTGAGGCTGGGTTGGGCTGATGAGTCCGTTGAAGGACGAAACGGCCGTTCCCAACTCCTCCCCATAATCTAAAATCAGAAAGGCAATCTCTTCTTATTCTCTTATTCAGGTGCTGTTTTTCTTTTCCTTTATTACTTGTTTCACAGCACGTTAAGCTTATTTTTAATTTGATAAATTAATAATCTTTTGTTTTATTTACCCACAAATCGTTGTTAATGCTGCGATGATGTAGAGCGTTTTTTCATCTAGTGACTGCTTTCGGACTAAACTGATAATAAATGTTATTGTTTACGTGCAGGCTCTTCCTAGTTTCCCCCTCCCCCCAAAAAAAAATTTAAAAATTGTTTAAAAATAAACAATTGATCTACAAAATAACTAAAGAATACTATCCGCCATTGATTCTGAAAAATGAAAGTAAGATAATCTTGTAACGTAACTCCAAAATTATCATAGTTTATCAATTTACTATTGGACCGGTAAAGCCAAGTGATAAAGCGACTGACTGCGCCCTGAAGGATACAAGTTCGATCTCCAATCCAGGCGGAAATAGATTTGTTTTTTTTGTTTTGTTTTTTCCCACGCTGAATTCTTCTTCAGACTGGTCCTAGGATCCTCCCAGCCCCCTCTGATGATTGGATATCGGATATTCTTTCCGTGGGTTAAAGGCGAGCGGGAGTGGGGCTGACCACCTTCAATTTAGTCCCGTTGGTCATGAAGCGCCGGGAGCCTTACCTCCCGCCTGTAAGGGCCTTCAAACAAAGGCCTGTAGCGAGACATTAACTTAATCAAACTAAATAGCTCAGTCATACTGGCGCTGAATTGCAGGTTGGTGTTCCAGGTTCGATCCCAGCCGGCTGGTATTCCAAGATAGGGAATTTCTTTTTTCTAGATTATTTCACTTCCAGAGAGGTGCTAGTGTTCACTCAACATTCTATATCTCCTGTTCTCACAGCCTATTGTGATTGTTTATAATGTTTTTAAACTATCAGAAAGAAATAAGATAGCGATAGCGATTAGAAAACCAATGTGAATGAAGAAAATTATTCAAAAGTTAATACAAAGCGCCTACTTATAAATAAGCGGAAAGTCGGTTGCGTGCAAATTAAAATATATTTTAACGAAGATATTTTAACATCTTCGACTAAATTAGAACACTTCTACAAGAATTTAATCTCAAGCTCGTCTCACCTTGAAGAAGCAACACCAGGTATGGAACGTGTCTCGATGCAGTCTATTCTAACGTAAAGGTGACTCAATCCGTACTCACTATTTATATGGAATAATCGTCATCTTAGCTCAAACCTTGTTAATAGAACGAATTCAATAACTTTTGAATAATTTTCTTCATTCACGTATCAAAAGCCGTCGCGAAGCATTGTGATTGGTTTACTAATCGCTATCGCTACCACGGAGCCCGACCAGCTAGATACACAAACTCTATGGCTCTGAACTACTCTTGGCAAGACCTTTTCAACGACACTCTAATCAAGTCTTCAACCCTCGTGGTTGCCGAGTTGATACTTGTCCACAGATAGACAGACAAACCGGGAATATAAGGCTTCACGATATCAGAAGCCTAAAAGAAAGATAAGAAAGCTTTAGCTAGGAAAAATGTTTTAGTATTTTACAAATTTTAATTGTTTGACTACAAATGATGGGTGAATTGTTATTACAAAAGCAATTCTGAAAAATGGAAATCAAAATTTTACTTGTGACAAAAACTTGCTCCTCGCACTCAGTTACACAGCACACACATAAGAAAAAAAGGTCTGCTTTTGTAATAAGGTGTCAAATAAACAAGTTTTCAAAATAAATAAGAATACGTGATACTGGCATAAATGTCAAATGTAACATTAAATAATTTGAATTGTCGAAACTTTTAAAGTAACTCAAGTTGTTCCGGGTTCATAACCGACAAGAAATTTAGTGTTTAAGGAATCTAGTTGTGGCGGAAATTAATGAATATGTAAACTAAAAGACATTAAAAAAAGTATTATCTCATTGTTCGGCGATGCATGGAGAGACAAAGAGGACAGTGACGACCATTTTAGGAATACTATAAATAACAGTACAGAAGCTGCCGATTTGACCGTGGGAGGTAAACGGCTTTCGGTTACTAATTGCGTTCTGAAAAACACTGCAATAAATTACGGTATTTCAATTTCAACGACACAATGCGGAAGAAGAAAATAAAGACATTGCGACAATTGAACAGTGCAATAATTTATACCGATGATGATAATAATAAATAAAGTTATTATATAATAATGCATTTTTGTTTTTGGTAAAATTTAAACGTTAAACAATCATTCTATAACCCCATACTACTTTGAAAGTTAATTAACTTGTTTAATTAAAATTAACTAATTAAACCAAAGAACAGAAAATTTGAAGCGGTATAAATATTTTTGTATAAAGGGAAAAAAGTCAATTTACTGTGAATCCTCGTTAATCGCGAGAAATCCTCGTTAACCGCGTAATGGAAACCGCTGATTGATCCTAGGGGAAAAATTAGGTTCCTGCGGGTCCTCTATATCAGTGTTCCGCAACCGGTGTGCCGCGAACTTTTACGTATTGTAATAAATTAAATGTAAATTTAATTATTTATTTGCGTCTAGTTATGGTGTTTTGTATGTTTATATTTCTCACTCTGCCGCTGCACTGATTACGTAAGATGTCCGTTCTTCCCTTTGAAGAGTGTAGGTCCCACGTCTTGTAATTTCAGTTTTATCACAGCTGTGCTCTGAAGAAGTCAGACAATTGTGAATATGATTAGCTGTGCTCCGATTGAAGAAGACTTCTCTGATTTTGACGATGAATTACAATTTGAATTAATAGTGTTGTAACATATGCTTTTGATGGGACTGTCATTTTGATGTGCCGTGTTGAGTCACTGGTGTGCCGCGAGTTGCGAAATACTGCTCTATACACATTCGTTACTCATTACCATAAACACTTTTCGTGTACCGTTCTTTAAAGAACACTTTCTATATTACAGTAGTATTGCATAAAAGTTTTTTACGCTTCGGTTTCACAAAAACTTAAGCATAAAACATAAATATAAAACATGTCTAGCACAATACCGGACCAACCCGCTAACTTCTTCCTGAAAAGAAGTTCGAGAGCAGTTTACACGTTTTGTCAAGAATAAAAGTGTCCTAACGCAAGACGGCCACCAGAATGTTTTACATGTGTACAACAGTGGGCATGCACCTTTCATCAGTACGAGACATCCCGCATTAGGCGGGCTTGACATGGATGGTTATTTGCTGGGAATTCCTGCTGGCCTATCAGTTTTTTAGAATGTGTTCTGGTTTTTGATGGCTGGGTGGATGGGTTTGATGGCGAGCAGCGCCACCGTGGCAAAATATAGAACCAAAACTAAAAGTTTCTATGTACCTTTTAGCTGGATCAAAGTTCTCTAAATGTTTTGCTGAACATTTGCGGAGTTCGATAAATATGTAGTCTACTTTTAATTTCAATTATAAATGAATGACTGAAAAACAATTTACTGACCCATCGAAACTACGCTTGGCTGTCATCGTTAGGAAGAAACAAGGCGGTTGTCAACTTTCATGCCGCTTCCGATAAACGAAGAGCTATTTCACATTCATACTCATTTCACATTCCAAGGTAATCCTTGGAACAGAAAACATTATTTTATCAGTACGGTATCTATTCAATGCATTAGAATATTTCAATTATTGTTAATTATTTAAAATAGACTTTTCGGTATTGCCGAAATGGGAGCAAAGGATTCTGGGTAATAGCTCCCGTGAGTTTTTGATGGGAAACGGATGTCCATGTAAAACACCTTCTTTGAAGTTGATGGAAGACTGGAGTTGATGGAAAAACCTTGGTCAGAAAATTCCTATCCAAAATCCTGCACCGAAACACCCAATTCCCATCCGTCTAAAGTCCGCCTCAGTGACCCGTGCGATATTTCACAATGGCAGACAGGGAAAGTGGAGCGTCCGGCTGACATTAAAGCAACGTGTGTCTGTCATTAAGTTTATTTATGAGTCGAAGGACATCATCTCTGCAGAAAGACGTTTATTTGATGAGGAATGGATTTTCTCCGAAACGTGAAACAATGACTGCAATCAAGAAGAAATTTGAAGACGGTCGTTCTGTTGTAACCAGTCACACACCACAGGGGAAAGGGTCATGTAACACAATAACTACCAAAGAGAACCAACACATCATCGCCGAAGCGTTGGTGAAAAGTCAAAATTGATCAGGTCATTGGATTGTTGATACTGTATGCAAAACTGATAAAAAAACTGATAAAAACTGTACTCTGAAGGGTCTGTCTACAAACGATTTCGAATTTCAGAACAATGCAAGTCAAGCACATTAATCTTAAGCTCATTTCCATTAAGCTCATCACAACGCGTTTAGGAGCGCTTAGTAAAACATTTCCTTTAGGACTGCGCTTCGCTGTCATTGTTGAAATTTAGACTGAGAACACGTATCGGAACGACGTGAAACTTGTCAATATAACAGATGCCGCGAGAACAAGACCGCAACTTCCATTGATGGAGCTCGTATCGAATTTGCGCGATAGAACTCTCAGAAAGTTTTCGCTAGGGCACAAATCCAGGAACAGGCGCGAAATCTTACACTTTTATAGAAGCAAGTAAGCGATCTGTGGGATCGAAATAAGCAGATAAAGAAGATTGAATGTAGAAACAAACAAAAATGTGATGCCGACGATTAAATAAAAAGTAAGTTTAAAAAAAAAAAACAATAACCCTATAATGAAAAAGGCATTAAAACATTGAACGCTATTTTCATTAAAAAAAATCGTCAATTAACATCTTTTAACGCAACTTTGTTCACATACAATTTCTTGTTCCATTTTAAAGATGATCGATATATGCACCGCTAGTTGCACATATTTTTTTTTTTTTTTTTCTGAATGAAAATGTGAATAGACACAATGTGCGAATCCGGGGAACTAACATTCTCCAGGATACCCCGTGGAACACGAAGTTCGAGAATCTCCAAAAATCAATGTTTTCTGTGCGGCCTTTTTTCTTCATCGAAAAGTCCACTACAGGACCCATTTATCTGGATATGCTGGAAAATTGGTTCGTCATCACTTGTAAATGATAGGTTCGCCGACTGAAATCTGGTCGGGCTTTAATGTGTTAAATGTTTGTAAAAAACTAATTTGTGTGTCTGGCCTCAATGACTTTTAATAATATATTAAAATATTGATAAAAATAAGTAAAAAAAGGAAGTCATTATCAATTTTTAAAAATAGATAAACGATAGTTACATTTATTAAAAAAATAAATAAAATAATAATATTAAATTCAACTTCAATGTATGGAATGAATATTTATCAAAAATCGAATAACAAATAAAATAATAATGATAATAATAATAATTAAAGAGTTCTCCCTAATAATCCACAGTTTACTTTTTACATTTGATGTCTATTTATAACATTTTAATATTACTTTTGTTGTTAGCTTTTATTTTCTCTTCACTAATGCTGGTATATACGTTCGTTCTGAATGTACTTTTTTATTTACTGCAATGGATAACAAATGATTATTATTTATGTCAATTAATTCTTTTTCTCTGAAAAGTTTTACTATAATTAATATGAAAAAAAAAAAACCATTGACATTCATATTGTATAAATGTTCCCAATTTCTAGACTACTGAGTTATTACTAATACACAATTAAAATACTGTACAAAACTATTTGGGAGTAAATAAATTGTGTTATTATGTAATATTTAAATATTACTGGCAATCATTAGAATTTTTTGTTTAACACCCAATTACATGTTCTAAAATACAGTATGTTAATAATTTTAAATATTCAAATACTTGGACATAGATGCAATGATCCTCCGAGTAAGGATCATTTGTTTACTATCGTGGTACTTATTCAGATACGAAATGGATTATATCTTATCGCTGTAAACAGCATACCCGGGATAAACGATTATCCATGTAGTGAAATCGAAAATTTTGAATATTTTTCCAAGAAACTTAGGAGAAGAGTGTGGGAGGGGCGACGTTTCTCGGACGCCCATTCCAGCAAAATTACTCAAAACTGGTTGAATGATCTAGTGATATGCCACATCATAAAAATAAGTGAATATAATTTTGTGCTAAAGCATAAATTTAAGGGCGACCCATAATAATAAAAAAGTTATACATGATAATTAGTACATTAACGTAAGGAAAACTAAAAAAAAATTAAGAAAAAAATAAAAAAAAGAATTAGGAATATGATAAAAAAATAATAATTAAAAACTCCTGCGGATATTGATGAAAAAAAAAAAAAAGATTAAAAGAAGAAAAAAAACAAACAAAACAGTAGATATACGGATTCGAACCGACCCAACCTCAAATATATGAGTCGGAGAACTTAGCCATCAACTTATAGCTGACATAGGTTGCATTTCTAACCTTTAGGCTAAAGCAGAAATCTAATGAGAAGCAAGCCAAATGGGAGGGGGGGGGCCTTGAAAATACCCTAATCTTATGTTGTTTGGGCTTCTAAACATGGTGGTGAAGTCCGTTTGTCGATCCGACCTTCCGTTCGGGAGTTGTTAGGGGAGAACAGACACGGACGGACGGAGAGAACAAATCGCTATCACAATAGCTCCTAAGTGGGTCACTAAAAATAAAACAAAAAACAAAACTGATATCCTTACATCTTCTAATAATAATAAATTACAAAAAAAAAAAAAACTCAGAGCTCATACACTCCCATTCTTAAAAAAAAAAAAACACTGTTTACCAACCCCTGGTTTAAAAATCATGATACTGGGAAGCTGAAATTGTGATGGTAAGTTTAAATTACTGAATACCAGCCCCTCAATGACTTTGATGCAAACTGAATTCTGAATCCTATTGAAATAACTGCAATTCATCAACACTGGACCAAAAAAAAAAAAACCTCGCGAACACTTACAAGGACGTTCAAAGTTGGCACGACAACTATTTTCTTTTGTCCCTTTCTTAGCATTTTAATTGGAAAATTGACTTAGGTTTTATACGGTCCCCCATAAGTTTGTTTTACAACAGATGTCGGAAATAATTTCTGAATTACATTCTCTTCTCCCTTTAAATAAATAACTGCTTGGCTGATTGCCAGGGCGCAGATTCCTTTTACTGTTAAACCCACTGAATGAAACCGACCTGATCTCAACAGGGCGGATGCATATCACAACAAGGATTAAGGAAGTGAGCGCAGTCTGTAGGCAGAACGCTTTCTCTTTCTTTTTTTTTAATAGAATAGATTAACATATTTTCTTCCTCCTTGACAGAATAATATTTTCTAATGTTTTTACCTTTGCTGCCAGTAGAAAGCATTGCTTGATTAGCTTTCAAACCAGGAGATACTTACTTTGAATTCGAGAGCGGAATACAGAAAAAAAGTGATATTCTAGTGTTGGAAATTCAGCGGAATACGTGAAATAAAAGTAATCGATTTTTCTTTTTTTTCAGTTGATCATAAATTGTGGCTTACTTTCTTAAAAAATCAATGAAAAAGCAAGAAAATTACATGAAATATGGCTGTTTTCACATATCAATGTAGTTAAGTAGGTATTTCCCGTACCAGCCTTCGTGGCTTATGGCGCTGAAACAATAGGTTGTCAATGACCATCAGAACTAATTCAGATTTCGTGGAAAATGCAATGTTCGTCCGCATTTCCCCTGGGAAAATTATTTTAATTATAATATTAAACTTTTTAAGATTCAACAAAAAATGTAGTTCAATCATTCACGTTATCTTTGTCATAACAATCTAAAGAAAATTAATAATAATATAAAACTTTTTAAAATTCAAGAAAAAATATAGTTCAATCATTCACGTTATCTTTGTCATAACAATCTAAAAATATTTTAATAATAATATAAAACTTTTTAAGATTAAAAAACTATTATAGTTCAATCTATTCACGTTATCTTTGTCAATGTAGCCTAGAAATTGTTTTATTTAAGTTTTCAAAGTCCACATAGCCTGTTTATTTTGTTTTCCATTTTTTTTCTTTTCCATCAAATTTGTATTGCTCAGTTGTTTAAGACAGTTTTGTAAAGTCTGTATTAGAAATGGCTGTTTTGTCGTTATTTTATTGCCACAGGCCTAGCAACCATCCAATGGAAAAGTTTTGTAGTTAGAAAAAAAATGTTATAGAAATATATAAAATTCGACTTGCCTTAATTTTTAATCCCAAAGTTAAAAATAAGTTAAATACTCTATCATATTCTGAAAAGCAATGCGTCACTATTACATACGCTTCTGAAAAAACTTATTTATTTTCCTTTTTATTTATTTATTTATAGCGACCCATCTGGCAGCTATTGTGATAGCGACCAAAATCGGTAGCTATTGCGTTTGTCCTGTCCGTCCGTCCGTGTCTGTAAACCCCTAATAACTCCCGAACGAAAGGTCGGATCGACAAACGGATTTCACCATCGTGAGGCCCAAACACCGTAGGTATAGGGTAGTTTCAGAGACCAATGCCCCCTCCTCCCATGTTCATTATTTTTGGCATTGTTTTCATTGAATTTCCGCTATTAGCTTAAATGCAACCATATGTTTTTAGTTGTTATCTATAGCATGATGCTTAAGCTCTGGGACTCATAATGAAGGTTATCGGTTCGAACTCGCAAATCTACTTTTTTCATTATTATTATTAGTAGTAGTAATAGTAGTAGTAGTATTTTTATTATATTTTTTATTTTCATAACTTTTTTTCTATTTTTTTCCTATTTATTTTATTTTTCCTTATGTCAATGTTCTTCCTTTTTTATTATTATTATTTTTAATTTCTTTTGTTATGATGGGTCGCCCTTAAATTTATGCTTTAGCTTAAAGTTACATTCACTTGCTTTATTTATATATTTATTGTTTGCCTACTTTATTTTATAAATCCTTATATTTTAAAGTTCAAAAACAACTACAAAGGTCATTACCGTTTATTTATAATTTACTTATAAATGTGTATTAACCATATTTTTTCTCGACTAGTATATGTGTTCCTTATAGCTTTCCCTTTAATTTAACTGTTGCTTTTCCGCTTCAACGATTTTGTTAAAAATAGAAACAGATATTTCGGAAGAAATGTAGCGAAAAGATGCCATTACACGAGTTGACAATCCCAGCTTCGAAATGTGAAAGGAGGAAAAGAATTGGACGTGATTTATAGCTTAAGGAAAATCAGAGAACGCAAGTCTGGACTTTGGGAAGAATATATTTTTCAGACAATAGGCCAATGGCTTTGAAGTCGGATTCCGTATTTTTCTTTTTTTTTTTTTGCAATTCACAATTAAAAAAAAAAATGAATTTTGAAATCTTAAACAAAAACATTAAAATGTCAAGGCATAAAAATAGCAATATAAACCAAAATGAAAATTAGATTTAGATTATTACAAATTTTTAATTCTGTGTTATAGATCTAACTTCAGTTTGCTAAAGAATTCTCAATAAATATTTTTTATTTAATATAATAGCAAATTCTGTATTTTAAGAAATGATACAATCACAAAATTTGTTTTTTAATTAGTCTAGTACCTGGAAGACCGAGCTTTGGTCGGTAAAATAAAACGGAAATGAAGTAAGAACACTGTAGACAATCGCAAATCCCCTTTCGGGTCAAGAACAGCTCCACAGTGAATACATGCGACGTTGAAGGGAAAAAGTTTTAAAAATTATTTTATTACAGATAAAAATAAAATTCTTATCGTCGGAATCAATTTGGAGATGAAATAACAATAAAAAACTCGCCAAAAGAATAACTGGCGAGAAAATTCAGGTGCACGCTACACGCGGCCGCTATGAATTTTTTAGCGCATAAAAAATCAGATTGCGCAAGTAAATATTAAAAAAGGGTGAGACCAAGTTGTTTACTAAATGACATCCTAATACAGCTGTTCATTTTAGCTTTTCAGGCTACACATCAATTCCGACGATATTTTATATAAGCTCGTGTATCGAGACCTGGTTGTTTTACTGATGACTGCTCCTAGCTGATGATCGCTATATAAACAGCTGTCCTAGGATGTCATTTAGAGAACAACTTAGTAAAAAAAAAAAGATTTTTTTTTTTAAATTTTTTCAGAGCTTCGGCTATCGTTCTAATAGAATTCTGCAATCGCCGATCGGTCAATAGTA
Source organism: Thereuonema tuberculata (assembly GCA_023159025.1). Lineage (NCBI taxonomy): Eukaryota > Metazoa > Arthropoda > Chilopoda > Scutigeromorpha > Scutigeridae > Thereuonema > Thereuonema tuberculata. Next base: position 30,545 of record JAFIDM010070166.1, read on the forward strand.
AAGAATAAGAGAATTATTCCTAGCAGATGGAAGAAATTCAAAAACAAAAGATTCAGTATATATCTTGCTCTATTCTCTTAATTTCTGAATGTGGATTTTGTATTTTGAAAACTGTTAGTAGTTTTCAAAATTTAATTGTAAAGTTATGAAAATTATTCATAAAGATTTATTAAAATGTATACATATTTTACGAGGTTTTTTTTTTTTTTTTTTTTTCAGGAAAAAATCTGGAGGTAAGGATACCCTATCCACGTAATTATGTAGCTTAATGTTTCATGCATTCGACTTCGTTCAAAAAAAAGAAACCTGAAAAAAAATGTAGACATTAACACCCTATTACCCTAAAAATGTGACAAAGCGTTTCGTTTCTTAACTACCTTTTTCTTTTCCGTTCTCTCATCCTCACACCACTTGTTCTCATGAGACACGAGAGTGTTTATGAAAATTCCCGGAAAATAAGCGAGCCTGATTCGACAATTGAGAGAGTGGGAACAAGCCTTGATTCTTTGGCAATGTTATCCATCAAAATAGAGTATAAAAATATTCAAATCAGTTATAGTCTACGTAAAAGAAATATCTTGATTCACTAAACAGTACAAAACACTGGAGTCGCTAGTACCGACACTGGAAGGTGTACAAATACCTTCCAATTCCATTCTTTCATCGCAAATTTTGCCTTGAATTCAGTTCGATTCAGGTAGCTTTTGAAGTTCTGCGAAATCTGAACAAACAAACAATGATTTTCCTTATGGAGTTTACCACAATTAAAATGTAATTGGATTTGTTTACCTGAATAGCTTCGTTTCTTCAGTAGTTACACAAATGTAGGCAATTCGAAGGAACTATAATAAAACTAATTTTATTATCGGGGAGGATGGGGTGGGGGTGGAAACCGACAAATTGAATTAGGTGAAAATTTCGATCGAGTGGATGACATTCAACTAGTTCCAGCCAATCATCCAACGGCCTCTATTAAGAGACAACAGCAATGAGACTTCACTGATCGATTTTGGTAAATATGATCTGTGAAACCTCGAAAACTAACGGCAACGACTAAAGTCATTCAGACATTCGATATCAGTTGGGCAGACAACAAAAGAATAACTTTCTCAATGCTCTTTTGAAATAATAATGCCTTTGTCTTAAACGTATCCAAGGAATATCTGAGAAAATTTTAGGTATTAAATAAGCATCGGAGGGAGATAGAAGAGCTTCTTCTTGATAATTTATCCTCCAATTCTTGCGGTTAACCCAATCCTCTGTAAAGTCATATCAAATGTCTCTTTCCCTGCGTATTCCCGACCTTCAGTTCCTCCCATTAGGCTGATGATCGCAGAACTCTCTATCTCTTGTATCGTGCCTTTCTTTTGCGAAATCGAGAATGACTTTTCCGCACCAACTGCCATAATGCTTAATTTTCAGTTTGACCTATCTTGACAATTAGAATATAAAAAGAAAAATATTCTTTCTAATATACTTGAGCCTATATCTATTAAGTTGAATGGAAGTCTACTTTCGGAGTTTTAACAATAATTCTCAATTTTAGATTGGAAAATTAAAAACCGTGATGACATTTCTTGACCTTTAAATAAATTTAAAATGAATAATTAGGAAATTCTCTTGAATTATCCAAGAATATCCTTCCCAATAGGTTTACATAATTTTTTTTTTTTTTTGGCAAAAGCTGTATCATTGACTTTGCCTCATGAAGTCTTGCGCTACATAATATGCGACCTTCCAATAGCAAAAGATGACTAGCCTTTTATTAAAGTGTATTCAAAGTATTTTTCTTACTACTACCTACGAGTACAAAAGTCAAAAAGAAATGTAATAAATAAATAAATAATAATCATTAAAAATGAAAGAAAAAAAAAAGACATTTGTCCCCTACGAGATCGAAGAGCTCCTTACATCTCCAGACCAACGCATTAACCCACTGCATCACACTTGCTTAGAAGACGAACAGGAAGTTAACAAGCTAATACTCGAAAATCGATAAAAACAATGTCAAATATCTCGAAAACACTTGAGAGTTGGCCCCTCAACCCACACATATTTTTGAAGTATTTCATCTCACAAAAGGGCATTGATTTTCGCGATGCACAGGCCGTGACCTCTCCTTGTAAGTAAACTATTCGAGAAGCTTAATGCAGTATTGTAGGTGCTGGGCTATGGGCTTCAATTCTTGCTAATGTGGGGAATTTCATTCTGGGTGTTTTTATCCCAGCCTAGTGTTATCGCAGCTGTCTATAAAATGAGGACCGGTTTTTCTTTCCAGGGTTTAAAAGACCTGGACCATCCGACCCAAACTTTATTCCACGATAGTTGCGAATCGTGAAGCCTACATTAACGACAGTAAAACGGGATCCTTTAATTTTAGTGAGAGAGTAGAACTCATTTTAATTTTAGTTTTTAAAAATATCTACTATACTATTGGAAGAATTGATAATGTGATGTGATATTTAAAATTTGGACGGAAATAAATTGGACCTTCTCCACGGATTTTGATGGGAATCTAGGTAGAGATTAAGAATATTTAGGATATTAATAATCCCAACGCTAAGAAAACTTGCGTTATTCTTTATGCAGTAATCGATTTCATGAGAGATGTAGACAAAAAATAAAAAACAACAACGCAAAAAAAAAAAATCATAAAATTTTCGCTGCATCAAGAAAAAATTTCAACGATAAGTTTCTCGAACAGATAGTTTGCAAAAATGTTTCCGCGATCATTGACAAAATACAATGCAATTAGAAGGAAAATTTAGATAACAGACAGATAAAAAAAGTGTTTACGTGAATTCGATGAAATCTCAAATCGATCAATTCTGCACCGAAAAAGACGAAATTTTTCGATCAATGTTTTTTTACAGGAAAAATCATCGTAAATAAAATACAAGAAATTTCTTAAAAAAAAAAAAAAAAGACTTAAAAATAAAAAAATTTAATGAGATAAAAAAAAAAAATTAATAAAAACTTTATTTTTCTTAGCAAAGCGCCATTTTAGTTTTCTTTGGTTTTGAAATCATGTTTATTGATGCGGGGATTAAGGGATTATCTAGCATCCTGGGATTAAGACTGTTCATAGAATAGAGGTCTCACCTGATGTCGTCCTCAGTAGAGAAGGACCTAAGAGAAACAGATTTTCGGCACTGCGAATTCAAAGCTATTGTATAAATACCTATGCTGTTGTAAATAAAGTTAGTGAATAGTTAATCACTAGTCAGTAAAGTTAGTAGTTACTTATTAACCTGTCTCTGTCTACGTTAATTATAACAAAGTAACAATATTATACACACAAAGGAATTCTTTCTAAATTTGTAACTGTAATATTCACAGAATACAAAATTTATATTCTAATTTTCCGTTCGTTAAAAAATTATTATCTTCTCAAATATTCACTTAAAAACAGACCTGTATCTAATCTCAAATATTCACTTAAAAACAGGCCTATATCTAATTTAGCCTGTATCTAATCCCAACAGAAGTCGAGGTTTTTCACGCTGAAGTCTCCTGCAGAAGAGTCCTAGGGTCCACCTAGCCCTCTGAAGACTGGATACCGGGTTTCTTTGTGAAAGCCGAGAGCCTTACCTCCCGCAACCACAAGGGCCACCAAGTCCTGTAGTGGAATACTTTGAACTAAACGGTTATGATACATTGATAGATATAGCTATTAATCCAATGAGTAAAAAGTTAATTTTTCCCCACTTGAGAATTTTCAGATAAAATCGTTCCTTGTTTCCAAAATTCAAAAGGTAAGTTAGGAGAAAAATGTCGATACCAAACACGACATACGGATTTTCAATGAACCTCGTTTTCATTAGGACAACAGACTAATAAAACGAGACAATTTTAGGCAGTTTCTCAAATTTCAAATAACTTCACAGTGAAATCAAACAACAAATGTATTATTAAGCTTCTCGATATGTTTTTTGATGTGTCAAAGAAACTACATCGGGATGTGAAGTGATTCTTTTGCTGTTAATTTTCATTTGCTCTTCATCTTCGTTCGTAAGCAAATGAACACTGATAAATATCCAGCCCCTATTAAAAAGTCCCTATCTCTTAAAAGGTAAAATGTTCTACTGTTAATTTTAAGAAAAGAAAAATTAAATGCAACAATCTGCAGTGGTGATTTATAAATAGTGCAGCTTGTGTTGAACTAATAATGAAGATGCGTATCAGACGATTCTAGGAAGGAAATGAATACAGCGATTCAAGCGCATGAATAGAAGAAAGATAGTGACTTTAATCTGTTTATAACCAAGGAGAATTAAATACGAGCTATTCAAGACACAGAAAGTTTCAACTTTAGGAAATTGTTGATTCAATGTATACGGAGAGCTATAAAGACTTTGAATTATCCATCGACTACTCAACTAATTTAGAGCTAATTTTGCATCATTGAACGGTCTTTGCTTGTCTTAACGGTGTATTGGAACATTTCTATAATAACCCTAAATGGCCGAACAGACTTTGAACTATTGAGAAGTATTTGTACATCGTTTACATCTATTCTCAAGATTGAAGAATTTGTGAATATTAATTACCAATGAAATATATTTAGTGATATTTTTGTGCGTGTTGGTGTAATTTATTTTTGAAGAACGATAACAGTATAGATTTCGAACATTAGAACAGTTAACATTTTATTTTATATCGATGGCTTAGCGCAAAAGTAGCGAATATCCAAGAAGCAAGTTTTGAGAAAAAGCTGAATTAGTGGGGAAAATGAGTACTTTTTCGCTAGTTTAGGTCCTAAAATCATAGGAATTATGCCATTTTGAAAGATTTGCTAGTTTTGCCCTACAAGAAGGTTCTTTAAGATACCTATTCGCCACAAAACCCTAATTTTGTGTTTACTGGATATTCGCTACTTTTGCGCTAAGCCATCGATATCTTGCTCTACTGCTTGAAGAGAATTTGATTAATAATTGATTCACTCAAATCATCTCTTATATTTTTATTATTTTTCACTACTTCAGCAGAAACCATGATGTTACTTCGAAAGAGGAGGTCGGCAACCGATGGCTGATCTACGGTTCCCGTCAATCGCCTTTTTTCATTATTTTTTTGTTGTTGTTTGGCATGACCCAATGGGCTCTATTGTTATTACTATTATTATTATTTTCCTTGCTTTTGGGTTGAATAGTTAGATGCCTCCAGCTATTGACAGTTCTGATTTTGTTGAAATTTTGGGAAAAAAAAGAGGCCCTACAAAGCCAAAAGGTTAGCGAACCTTATCTAAAGTATCAGTTGATGCAGAAGGAAAAATGTTTTTTGTTTGTTTCCTAAACTGTTTTACTTTCGATGCATATCAAGAATACCGGTATTAAAAAAGTTAGGCATTTTGGCTAAGAAAAAACTATTCCTCAACTTTTTTTTTAAATTAAAATTTCTTAACATTTGCAGTATTGCAAATGCACAATATTGCACAATTAATTAATGTAATAACAATTACAAGTTAATCATTTGGAAATTGTAATAACTTATTATTTAAATAAAAGAATCTCATTTAACTGACCGTACAGGCCTTTCCGGGGTGGTGAGGTGTAGATCATAATGATTCGCTACCACCCGGGATGAAGTTGGGATCGGATGTCGAGTTTGAAGCCCTCCCGCCTACTAAGAAAGTGAACCGGTTTCATTTTTACAGAGGAGAACACGTCTAAACCACCCAGAGAAAAAGCCCTGTCCTGCGTCGGGAATTGAACCCGGCTTCTCAGGGTTTCATCACCACTTATTATTTAAATACTTATAATTTTTTATTTGTGATTTATTTAACTACACTGTCCGGCCACTTTATTAGCTACACCTACCTTGTAGCGTGTTGGGCATCCTTTAGCCCTCAAAACAGCCTGAATTCGTCGAGATTCCACAAGATGCTGAAAACGTTGTTGAGGTATTGTGTCCATTCAGACATGAGTGTGTCACGCAGTTCTTAAAGATTTGATGGAGGTGTAGGTCTAGAGCGAACAGCGCATTCAAGCTCATCCCACGTATTATCAATCGGGCTGAGATCCAGGGACTGAGCGGGCCACTGCAGCAAGGAAAAGTCATCGTCATGTTCCTCAAACCATCCCGTAGTGATGTGGGCTTTGTGCACAGGCGTATTCTCCTGCTGGAAGTAGCCAACTGTATGAGGATAAATTGTTATAATGTACGGTTGCACTTGGTCAGCTACAATATTTAGGCATATTCTAGCATCCTGACATGCCTCCAGAGGTATCAATGGATGTATGCCAGGAAAACATCCTCCACACTATGACACTGCCCCCACCAGCTTGAAGAGTTGTTGTGAGACACGACATTCATGCGCACAGCAGGGGTATAGCTAATAAAGTGGCCGGACAGTGTATATTTAAATGTGAAGAACCTAAAATATCAATAAAAAATTATAGAAACCAAAACAAAGAAAAAAAACACCCAAAAAATAAACTCCCATGCTTATAAAAGAACCGCTAAACTAGTTCTTTGAATGTTTTACTACTTAATAGATTAAATTACTTTCAAATAATTTCGCTCCCAAATGAGAATCAAATGATCTCTTGGAATAAATGTACTCCTAAACGTTTGTCCTCCCTAAGGGAAGGAGGTCATTAAAAAAAAGGAGGAGGAGGTAGGAAGGAAGAAGAAGAATAACGAATTAAAAAGAAAATAAGAGCCAAGTGAACCATGCGAAATTTATATAGCACAATTAATACGTGAAGGAATCTTGCTTTCTTAAGACTTCACTCTGGAAAACAAACGTTACACAATGTATTTTAATAGAAACATTCTAATGCAAGTTTTCATATAAAATTCTCTCAATTTGCATTAATTTACAACATTATTATTAATGATTTGATAATTCGACTTAATAACAAATTTAATAATTTATATAATAATGATTTTCTGTAATTACTTTAAAACTGTAGCCATTCATAATAATAATAATAATATTTTTTTAATTATTTCTAAATTACAGTCCCGTTAGGAATGACAAATTCATATCAACAGCTTCTAACTATATTCCCTACTATAATTATGTAATTCATTTTGAATACGAATATTTTTAGTACAGTGTTAAAAAGCATTAAAAGACTTACAATAAATGTTTAGTTTTCAAGTGATTTTTGTCAAATAGATGCTAAGTGTTAATTTTCCAAAATTTTATATTAGGCAGTAATATAATTTAAAAGTAAAAATAATTTTCTGATTTAATTCTATGTATGTTTGTAGATTAAAGTTACCTATGTTTAGCTTATGTATATTGAATAAAGTAAATACTAATAACAATAAATATTAAAGACATTGACAGTGTACAAAATTAAAGGAATTACATAAGTAAGGTGTAGTAATCAGGATTTACGATAACACTGACAACAATTGAACAGCAGAAATTCATTCTAATTACATTTTATCAGCCACTTTTTTAATAGTTTTTCACATCGGATATGCTTCATAATAATAACAATAATAATAATAAAAAGAAGTATTGGAAGAGCCCGATCGTCGGAACATGTTTAAGTATCTGTAAACCTAATGTTTATCACATATTTTACTAAATTTTAAAAGTTACTAAATTTTACTAAATGAAAAGGTAAAAACAGTAAAAAGGTAATAGATAAAACAAGTTCCGTTGTATTTTCCAATAAATTTTATTACTATTATCTTTATTGTGTATGGAAGTTCTGTATTTCTTCCTACTGCTACTTCTATTCATCTCCGTAGTGAGACCTTGTTTACTGGTGCCTCCTCTCAACTGATGATCGCCAATTAAGCGCGAGACACTAGTAAACATCTCGTCTCAACCTTTAGTGTGTTTATAAATATTATTAGTCTTTTATTTACTTATTTCTTATTTGTGAATTATTCGAAAAATGTCACGAGTTGCCTCACCAGGGAATCTCCCACTGATAAAAGTATGGGATTTTCCCTATTTACCCTTACATATATTTTTTTATCAACAAAACGTTGAGATTAAAATTTTGATTTCTTAATGACAGGTTTTGGATCTTTTTTCCCCCAATCGAAATAAACATTCCTTAACTTCAAGGATTGTAATTTCTTACTACACAGACTAGGAAGAGACAATCCAAATTTAGAACTATTATGAAAAAGAAAAAAATACCATTCAAAATACTAAAACTTCTTTAAAATTATAGACTAGGACGAATCAGGGTCGTAATTTTCTTCAGGGTGGTATCTAGCGAGAACGATAAAAAAAGAAATAGGGGAAGTAGTACAAGGGAGGGGATCTGGTAATAGGGGTTATTAGAATCTTCAGATTGATAAATCCAATGATAAAAAGGTAAGAGAATAGCCGTGGCTCGTAAAATACTAGATACGTTTACAGATAATCATTTCGAACTTTAAAAAAATGATAAAAAAAAAGCAGCAGTCATTTGAAGGAAGCTTAGAAAACAGGAAAATAGTGAAATTGTCCACGAATATTGATTTTTAAAATAAAAAAAATGAATCAAAAAAAAAAAAAAAAAAAAAAAAAAAAAAAAAAACGTGGAATAGTTGGCATGCGAACTTTTGGACTGGGTTCTGGTAAGATCCAAAAACATTTAATGAAAAAGAAATGTATTAAAATAATGAAAAAATAAATAATAATATTAAAAAAGGACCAAACACATATAATAAATAAAATCAAATACTTCATTATATAAACTTCATAACATGTTTCAAGGATCGTAGTCCTCGTCTTCAGATGAAAATATAATTAAAGAAAAAACTCCATGGCTTCGAACATAATAACGAAGCCAGATAAGAATTTCAACAAACAAGTATAAAGCAATAATACAATAGTATACAGTTATTGTTATATTTTCATCTGAAGACGAGGACTACGATCCTTGAAACATGTTATGAAGTTTATATAATGAAGTATTTGATTTTATTTATTATATGTGTTTGGTCCTTTTTTTTTTAATATATTCAAGCACATCATGTCTGAGAATTAAATAATAATATTGCGAAATACTGAAGTCGTTGAAAGACTGTCGAAAGCTATCTGCATTACAATATTAGAAAGGGAATGAACTTACGAGAATTCAGAAAGCTTTCAAAACTTTATTGTAGGCAAGAATGTAAGCAATGTATAATATAAACCAATCAGCACAATTTTCACCCTGTAGGTGCTTGGCTTTCCTGCCACCTACATTCACTGCAATAAATCAATCAAACGTTTAATAATTATTACACGTAATTAATAATTAATATTATCATTTATTTCTGAAAGTAATATTTACTGTTACTGAAGATAATTATTAAATGATAATTAATTAATACATCAGGGAAGTAAGATCTCAAGTAGATACGTCATATCTAGAATTAAATAACTCCGAAGGGACTAATAATTGAGACAAGTCGTAGTAATAAAAAATATTCTATTTACGGAGATCTTCCCTTACGTATATATCTTATTGCTGTACAGTGCTGGAGCACATCTACCCATTCTCCTTTAGAATGAATTTCATTAGCTCTACGACATTGCTGGTGTACAAAAATATTGTGGAACTGTAAATTATTGCAGTGAGTTCGATTAGGAATAAATTTGTGAATCCTCTAAAGTTCATTAAATTGTTATTCAGACACAGAAACTAAAACTCTTATATTAAAATAAATATATAAATAAATAAAAAATTAAAAGAATGAAAAAAAAAATGCCAAACATATTTTTCTACTTAAACAGTAACCTTATTATTAAGTAGAAAAATATTTTGAGCCTTTCTTTACATTTTTTTATGTGATTGCATTCTTGTGTTTCAGGCAATTAGGCTAGAACTTTTTTCCTTTCTTTTATTCAAACGATTCGATTCTCCTCTAAAGATAAAAAAAAAAAAGTTGTTTCTCAGGACTTTCTACCAATATTCAGAGATTTTTTTATTTATTTGTTTACTTATTTGTTATCATTAAAATTTTCTGATAGTCCTGAAATGAAAATAAGTTAAATTTTTTCAGGCAAAAATACAACGTAATTTATTGAAAGCCTTTCCATAATGAGAAGGCGCTGGCCTGTAATGCCTTACGACTACACGGTCGATGACCAGCAGCTTTCGCCAACACTCGTCACCGAAAATGCAGACGAAGGAATATTTTAACTAATAAGCAAAGATTCATATTTTCGGGATTTGGAGAATCAAAACAGAGAAAGCTCTGCTACGCTAAGTATGTGATTACACAGAGAAATACAGAAACAGTAAAAATACATCGTAGAATTACTTTACTTTCTCGTTCCTCATTTATTGGTTCTTCCAAAAGTTTTGTAGTTTTTGGCTTTGTTTGCCATAGTCTTTTTTCTTTTGGTTGGATAGTGTAATTCGTATGTTTCTTCGATTAGATATTTAAAGAAAACGTGAAATAAAAATAATAAGGTTTCGCGAACCAGAAAAAGTGGGTAACCACTGCTGAAAATTATTATTAAAGAACGAATATTATGAACTTTAACTATAATTGTAGTTGACTGTAGTATAACTGTAATTTTCGAAATAGTGGCAAATGGAGGTACCGAACTAACGTAGAGGATCTGATGGGAGGTCAGTTAACTATTTATCAATACCAAATATGAGTAAGAGTATATTATAAAATCAAAGGTTAACAAATACGTTGGAATGTGTTTCAACATTGCTGTATTTTGCTGTTAAATTAAATGTCGTAATAAAGACATTGAGTTTGTAATCAGTAATTCAAAGTAATTCGAATTTTAAATACAATGGAAGCCCGGCAAGCCTCCCATGTACTGCAGCGTAAATGTACTAGTGTCGGATGATCCAAGTGACGAACGAAACTATCCTGCAAAGGTTCTTCACACTCACATTTTCCGGCATTCCATCTCATCAGCTGAGCCTCAAGAAAGTATCAGTTGTGATGCTCTTCGAATCTCAATCTAAAAAAAGGACTCTGCAACGGCAAACGATTGGTCGTTAAGGAGTGTCATCTCATTTAATCACGACAGAAGTTCTTTCGGAAAGCAACAGAGGTGATATCGTCACTATTCCCAGGATCGATTTTCAATCGAGTGATGTCGATTTACCATTCAAGTTGAAGCACAGTCAGTCAATTCCCGCATCAAGCCTTCCAATAAACAAATTCATTTATGTTCCTAGCAATGAATTCGTTTTAATTTTCTAATCGACATAATGTCTGACGGGCAAATACTCTAGCAGTTGAAATAGTACGATACATCGGTTAAGTAAGTTGATATATAGTACGGGATTATTTCGATATTAATGTAATTTATCAATCATCTTTGAACAAGCCCCGACATCTGTGTTATATGCATAAAGGTCTAAAATATATAGGATTTTTTTTTTCATATTTATTTTTTTGTTTCTTCTTGATCTCACTGTAAAGAATTGAGAAGAACAGATAAGACACCATGAGCAGATTTTAATCCAGTTACGGACTCTATTTTGATTGGGTTGTCGCGAGGGGGGTATGTGGACACTGTTGTGTGTTTACGTGGATCCTCTTCACCTCTAAGACCAAAAACAACCCTTTGTAATATACTAATTGCCTTCTGTTTCCGTACCACGAGGAAAACACAACGCCCCGATGATGCTCTGAGAGTCCGTGGCCTTTGCACACCTGTGCAGCCTGCATAATCTGAATTGGCAATTGTCTGCTAAGAGACAACTAGCGAGGGCGTTGCAAATTCCACTAGATATTCAAGATCTGGATAAACAGGTTGGAAGAAGGTTCGTGCATGTGCTTCAATGAATGACTTCAAAGGGATAAAAAAAAAACTATTCTTTTCCCTATCAATAGAAAAGAGTCCTGTCAACATTTGCGCTTATCGGAAGCTTTTCAAATCCTCTTTGTAGAAATTACTTTTTCTCCTAATTGCAATCTCTAGGAACGTCATTCACGGAAATTAAGGGCAACAGGAACACATTCGTGATTAAAACCCTCCAAAATTACGTATAGCTATTAATTTTTCACTTATTTGATTTTGCTTTCTTCTTACGCCGAATTAAGAAAGCATTGAGGCAGATACAGGGTGGCGCACATAAAAGCGGCCCCCAAAAGATTTCAAGGTGGTTCTGAAAATGGACA
>JAFIDM010070167.1:0-27189 GCA_023159025.1 Thereuonema tuberculata
AACTTTTCAAAGTTAATACTGAGATACATATTATAAATTTCAGTGTTATTTCATCAAATATTACAAAAGAAAATTAGTTTTTAACTATATTTCAATAAAGACCAATGAAAATTAAAGCAATGAAATGCTAGCAACAAAAATAAAAAAAAAATGATAAAATTTGTGAGGTTTTTTTTTTGTTATTTTGTATAAAAAAGTGATTTTTTACGAGTGTTGTAATAAATCGTTATTATAAATACTGAAAAGAAACTTCAACAAACAAATATTAAAATTATGTTAAAAATATAATTAACAAACAATTAAAAAAAATTAAATTGTTATTCTAAGTATTTTTAACATAATTTTAAGTTTGTGGAAGTTCCTTTATCCATATCAAAAAATTGTTATTTTATAATATTTAATAATTTGTTAATATTTAAAATAGTCAAAATGATATTCGACCTGTGAACTTTTCAAGATTTTATTTTATTAGTTCTTCTCCGATATTTTATACACTTTAATCTTTGTCAATCTTAAAAAAAAAAAAAAAAGTGTAGGGTTTAGAAATATTGCGCATTCCAAGACTTTTCTTACTTTTCTTGGAGATGAGGCATTCTGTGTGTGTGTGTCTTTGTTCTCTAATAACTTTTGAAACACAGAATTGAACTACTTGAAACTGGAACCTGTGGGCAAACGATAACAAACTTTTCATTAATAAAAAAAAAAAAACGGCGGCTCTATTCTGTCCATGCAGGAATGTAATCAGGATACACTTTTTAAAGGTTTCGAATGGAAGAATGAAATTTTTTGAAAACTTTAAATACTTAGGGGTAACACTTAGCATAAAAATATACGGTACAAATTTAAAGGCTAGGAAATTTGCTACAAAGAAAGCACAAGCGGATGTTTCTACGACATATAGTAAAGGATATACATTTGCTCAACGAAAGGGTTTAAACATCATAAAACAATAGGCTAAAGAAATGAACAATGTTTCCCCCGGAAAACCTGGGCAGTATTTGGTAGACATAAACCATAGAATATATGATATTTAACATTTTTGTCTCTTTGGCGGGCCAGGAGGATATCTTCAAACCAGGCTAAGGCAGGCGAAACTTTTATGATTGCTTCATAAAAAGGTATCCGAGAACCTCTGCATGTGATCTCAATCACTTGCGCTACACGCTCTTTACCCAATCAGCAACGAAAGTAAGATCCAGTCTCGCATGTTTACTCCCAACCGTAGATGCAGCACGTTTTCATGTCTTACGATTTTAGCTTCAGATATATAGCAGTGGTATTTTATCTCATCTGCACATTGCATCAGAGCAGAATAAATTGCACGATATTTAAAGGCTCTAATTATTATTTCTCCTTCTATTTTCAAGCCAGTAACATCCCTTCCAACTATTATCAGATATTCCTGTTTTTGGAACATTAATTGTTAAACCTCATTTCTCATACTTTTCTGTAAGCTTTCTGAACATGTAGCTTCCATCATCTATATCCGCAGCTACGATACCGTCAGGATCCTTGAAAATAATTAAATACAATGTTTCATTCATCATTGGGATTTCCATGCCGCAACAATTACGCTTCCATCCTTCAGAACTTCTTCATATAAATCTTAAATAGTGTTGGGGCTTGGGTACATTCTTATAGTAGACCTTTTGTAAATTCAGTTGATATTTTATTACCTATTTTTACAATAGTCATACATCCAGAATAAAATTCTTCACATAAGTACTACTAAATCCCATTGCATATGGATCCGAAAATAGTAGGACGGATCCATGTGCAATAGGCTTAAGGGGAACGTTTGAGACCAAAGTTATCATATTGAAATGAAAAAAAGGTGAGGTGAAGGAGGGAGTTTTGAATATGTAAATTTTGGACTGAATCACCCTATACGTAAACTGTGTTTCATTCACCTTACCTTTTTTCATTTCAATATGATAATTTTGGTCTCATACGCTCCCCTTAAGCCAATTGCACATGGATCCGTGTGCAATGGGCTTAACACCATTGCCTATGATACACTCCATAATTTATTTAATGGATCTGTATCGTTAGTTTTTTGTAAATCTACAAAAAGTAAGTGTTTGGCCAAAGATCGTGCAGTTATTTTCTCTATCAAAGTAAACATACTGACCATACAGAACCGTCCCGCCCTAAATCCGTTTTTGTTCTTCTGACGTAAGTGCTTGTTGTTCAACACTTTTCTTTAAAACTCTGCCTTATTCTCTATAGAGTAGAGTAAATTTGTCACAGTTTGAGCCCAAAACCAGCTCTGTAGCTGCAATAGTGACCGAGATACAGGCTTCCCAAAAATCACTATTTTCTACAAAATTTATGAAAATTGTGATTGTTCGCTAATTTTTGTAGAATATCACCGAAACCAATGAAATAGCGCAAACGTCATTAGGAACAAATTTAAAGGCTAGGAAATTTGCTATAAAGAAAGCACAATCGGATGTTTCTACGACATATAGTAGCCTAAAGGATATACAGTTGTTCAACGAAAGGGTGTAAAAGTTTGACATCAAAAAATAGTCCAGGAAAATGATGCATTTTGGTATGCAAAACATCGGGTAATTTTGATTTTTAGATGTGATGTTAGTCTTGGGCTTATACCGTAAAATGCAAGTTTTCGACTTCCGAGCGCCACGGAGCACCACGTGATATGAACAAAACATCAAAATTTTGGACGTTTTCAATGTTTTTCCACAATAGCTCCTGAACGGTTTGTTTCACAGAAAATATTATTCCTCTCAAATTTAAAGTAGAATAAATTTGTCACAGTTTGAGCTGAAAACCAGCTCTGTAGCTGCAATAGTGACTGAGACAGAGGCTTCCCAAACATCACGATTTTTTCAAAAATGTATGAAAAATTGTGATCGTTCGGCAATTTTTGTGGAATATCGCCGAAACCAATAAATAGAGCAAACGTCTTAAGGAACAAATTTAAAGACTAGGAAATTTGCTACAAAGAAAGCACAAGCGGATGTTTCTACGATATATAGTAAAGGATATACAGTTGCTCAACGAAAAGGTTTAAACATCATAAAACAATAGGCGAAAGAAATGAACAATGTTTGCCCCGGAAAACCTGGGCAGTATTTGGTAGACATAAACCATAGAATATATGATATTTAAGATTTTTGTCTCTTTGGCGGGCCAGGAGGATATCTTCAAACCAGGCTAAGGCAGGCGAAACTTTTATGATTACTTTATATGAAGGTACCCCAGAACCTCTGCATGTGATCTCAATTACTTGCGCTACTCGCTCTTTACCCAATCATCAACGAAAGCAAGATCCAGTCGCGCACGTTTACCCCCAACGTAGATGCAGCCCGTTTTCATGTCTTACGCTTTTATTTTCAGATACAGCTGTGGTTAGGACATGCGAATGCTTGGATGGGGCTGGGTACCTACCCGATTCGGCCTTTCCCCCCGCAAAATGGAAAAGGATTGCAGCTCCTGAATCCTTCCTTAAAATGTTATCTTGCAACTGCAAGAAAGGATGCAAGAATGCTTGTGGTTGCCGGTAAGCAGGTCTTATATGTTCTTCTCTGTGCACTTGTTCTCTGGGAGAAGCTTGCGAAAACGTGTCAGACATCACTCTACTTGACAACACCAGTGAAGATGAAGACGACTCGCCATCGTCAATAACTAACTTTCCTTACGACGTTACAGACGATTTACTACTTCAGCTTGATGAAGAGGACAGGGAGCAGCAGACAAGGCTTGAAAATGTCCGTCCTGGCCCGCCAAAGAGACAAAAATGTTAAATATCATATAATCTATGGTTTATGTATACCAAATACTGCCAGGTTTTTCTGGGCAATCATCGTTCATTTGTTTCGCCTATTGTTTTATGATGTCAAACTGTTTAAACCCTTTCGTTGAACAACTGTATATCCTTTACTATATATCGTAGAAACATCCGATTGTAGGGTTTCTTTATAGCAAATTTCCTAGCTTTTAAATTTGTTCCATATGACGTTTGCTCTATTTATTGTTTTCGGCGATATTCCACAAAAATTGCCGAGCAATCACAATTTTCATACATTTTTGAGAAAATCAGGATGTTTGGGAAGCCTATGTCTCAGTCACTATTGCAGCTACAGAGCTGGTTTTCGGCTCAAACTGTGACAAATTTACTCTACTTTATATTTAAGAAGGATAATATTTTCTGTGAAACAAACCGTTCAGGAGCTATTTTGGAAAAACTTTGAAAAGGTCCAAAATTTTAATGTTTTGTTTATATAACGTGGCACGCCGAGGCACACGGAAGTCGAAAACTTGCATTTTACTTTGGACTTACACCGTAAAATGCAAGTCCAACATTAACAACATATCCAAAAATCAAAATTACCCGACTTTTTGCATCAAGTTTGACATAAAAAAATAGTCCAGGAAAATGATACACCAAAATGTAACATTTTTCTGGATTATTTTTTGATGTCAAACTTTTTACACCCTTTCGTTGAACAGCCGTATATCCTTTACTGTGTGTCATAGAAACATCCGATTGTGCTTTCTTTATAGCAAATTTCCTAGCCTTTAAATTTGTTCCTTATGGGGTCATTCCACAGAAAACGTACCTTTTTACGTACAAGGCAATTATTTACTTAAGAAATATTCAAAGTTCTTCTTTCAGTGGTTATAAACAGCAATACAAACGAAGGAAGATATGAACATTGGTATTCTTTGTTCTTTCATTTTATTTCTATTAAATTTTTAAACAATAGTGAAGATATGTATACCTCCGTTACGTGTCACAAGTGCTTCATCAGAAGGGTGGTTAATTATTTCATGAATTTAAGGAAATATTGAATAAGTGAGCCACATTGTATTTCTTACATTAAAAGGTGAACTTCAGTTCGACATAAAAAAAAATGAGAAAATGTTAGCTTGAACATATGTTTTTAGGTTTGAAAGTTTGTCACAGACTTTCCCTGTATCCTCCGTTCTGAAGATATTTTAACAAATTCCCATTAGATGGCAATGGTATTCACAAAGAGTGGATGAAGGAGGAAAAGACGCCACTTTGTTTTAGCTCTATCTTGTGTTTGGAGTAAAATAGTATGGTTTAACTATATTCTATGTAACAGTTTCTTCAGGATTCTCAAGACGGTTCTAATTTATGTGTATCCTCCGTTCTCAACTTAAACAAATAAATAACATTGAGAAAATACATAGAACTTGTTGAAGTTATTCTTAAATACGATTCAATTACATTTTAAAGGATGTTCACGAGCTAACCTCACAATAAGCATGACAAACTAGGGAAATTTTGCAGAAATGTATCCTCCGTAGATGTATCCTCCGTTACATTAACATTGAATGGAGGATATTAATTTCGTAACAGAGGGTACAAAATCATTTATTTAAATACTATGAGTCTCAATAATTGATTTAGTATATGTACTATATTGTTTATTATCATTATCTCAATAATTAATTTAAAATATTTATGATTTTGGAATATTTGTTTATTATTATCGGTAAATTTCTTTTCTGATATTTTGCGATAAGTTAATGTTCTGTTTAACCACTCAGTTTCAGAATAAATTGAAATTTTACTTAAATTATGAGTTATGCTTTTAAAATATGGTAGATTTCATTACTGTATCTTATACTCTGTTACAGTTGTGTATCCTCGTCCATATCAAAATTTTATTTTATTCCTTATTTCATGAAAAAGGAAGAAACAATGTAACAATTCATTTTATAATTCATAGAAGCAATAATACTGCTTAGAAAATAAATTTCAGATTTATTTGTCAATATTTTTTTTTTAACATTTTTGTCTCTTAAAAGTTACGTTTTCTGTGGAATGACCCTATGACGTTTACGGTATTTCATTGGTTTCGGTGATATTCAACAAAAATTAGCGAACAATCACAATTTTCCTAAATTTTATAAGAAATAGTGATTTTTGGGAAGCCTGTATCTCGGTCACTATTGGAGCTACAGACCTTGTTTTGGGCTCAAACTGTGACAAATTTACTCTATTCTACATTTGAAACGCATATTTTTTTCTGAAAAGAAAACCGTTCAGGAGATATTGTGGAAAAAGATAGCGAAGGTCGAAAATTTTGTTGTTTTGTTGCTACCATGTGGCGCACCGTGGCGCATGGAGGTCGAAAACTTGGATTTTATGATATAAGCGCAACACTCACATCATATTCAAAAATCAGAACTACCCGATCTTTTGCATAACAAAATGTACCATTTTACTGGGGTACTAGCGATAGAGGTCTTTACAGTAATACTTCGATGTCATTATCTTGCCCGATCTGTAAGACAATTAAAGACATGAGGATGAAATTTGTCAGCAGAAAATTTCCTATTATATTTTCGTAATCGAAAAGAAAATAATTTCTTTTTATTATTTAAATAAAAATTAGTATTGAAGTAATTAAAGTATGTTTAATATTTTACTTTAAGTAAGTGGAAGTTCTTTGATCAGGAATAAAATCTCCAATTTCAATTTTTGTAGTTTTGGTTAGTAAAGATAAATGACTTATTGAAAATTAGTTATGCTTTGATATTTTAAGAAATGTAACTTAAGTTTTCTATAGATAATGATGGTTATATTCAATCTCATGATCCGCCGCAATAGCTCACTTGTTTTGAGATATAGTAATGTGCATAACGTTCTCCAGGCTTTTATACCGGAGGTCTTCTGTCGCTGCTGCACAAGCACATTCTGCCTTCATTGGAAAATGAAACGCTGCTGCATTGCTCTAAACTTCATTCGACGTTATCCCAAGCAAAGTGCAGATGTTCTTGTCGATGGGCTGCCGTCAACAATGGCCTCTTCAGTGTCAGGTCGCCGCTCTTCAACCGTCTGCCGGCTGTCCACTCACTGACATCCAATTCCCATGCTCGTCACAGTTCTTGTTGAATGTTAATTCCGGTAAGGTGTCGATTTCGGAGTGAAGTTAAGCCAATGAAGAGATCCTCACTCTGCGATGTGGCCCGCTGTCGGCCTGAACCTGGTCTCCCATCGAAGCAACCAGTCGCCCAATATCTCAATAAATTCGCCATACGGCAGACTTAGAGCGACAGGGCGCTTAGTGTGCTCTCTTCCAGCAAGGCAACAACTCGAGCTGTTTCTTCAGGTGTGGTGTCCATTTCTTGAGTGAATACTGCAACTTAGTCAAATGAGATGTGTGCTTTCGAAATGTGGCTGATGAGTAATTTTTAGAACATTTTTAGAACAGAACTAATTTAGAACTAATTTTACATGCAATGAGCATATGCACACTATTATTGATAATGGAAGCATTTGAAAGCATTATTGAAAAAAGGCCTGATATCACGTTGCAGTATTGTTGGATAGTGGCTTTTATATACATTTTATGTATGTAGTTGTCTGGTACACAGATATTCCTCTCTGACATAATTGACAGCATATTCAAATACTACCGTTGAATCGATTTTCTGCTCTCTTGTGTATAATGTATTTTAGATTTACTGTGATATTAACAGAAACTTTTCCTACACAAAATTAATTTTTAATAGTATACGAGAATTCACGTAGAAAATTGATGAATTTCTATTTTTCAAATGGTGCTACATTGCAGGATGTTAATATTTACAATAAATATTTTAATTGGTTTATTGCTTATTATATTACAGGCATGTTAAATTTTTATTGTAATTTATGTGACTTGCCATTAGCCTTGCTTACTTCAATTTCCTCTGTGCTTGACGGATTCGCAGGCCAGGAATTTGAGCTTTTTGTGCTGTTTTGATTTTATTTTATTGGGAGCCCAATGGCGGGTGCGAGGGTGGATATCCTTACTTCGTTTCGCGATCTGAGCTTTCGGCAGAGGGTTTGTGTGGCTGATGAGTCCATAAATAGGACGAAACGACCGTTTCACACTCACACTGTTGATAAACTCAGAGTCGAAATCTTTTGTTTACCTTTGGTGTATTCTTGGTTTATTGCTTATTTAATATTCAACAATTATAAAATAATAACTGGTGATGATATGTATAAAACTGGTGACATGTATAAAAGTTTGAAATTGATTAAATGAACTAGCAGTAAAGGACGTATGTTTGATTCATAGAATTAAAACTTATAAATTATATTAAATTATGAATACTATCAATCTATTTTATTATTTTTTACAAATTATTAATACTGTTTTCAAGCCAATCTGTTGAATTGAAGTAACTAATAGATGTCACAAGACAGAGGTTTATTACTTTCACAAACCTACTGTATGAGTCTTGATATGATGCGGAATTGATTTAATTTGTCTTTTAATTGTGCTTAATTGATTAGCCAGATGAATATATACATAATAATATATCATAGTTCACATTAAGAGTTTAGAAATTTAGTCTGAATCTTATTAAATCTATTTGCATATACAGCCTCTTTAATGATATCAAATTTCAAATGTTTGAGATCGAAATGAAATCATTTAAAATGAAATATCAGTTACCTAAAGGAATCTAATATTTTTGGAGAAAAGATCATCTCATTCTGCTTCATTCAATTAAATTTTTTAATAGAATTCAATTCAGGCCGTATTTTTATTGAACATTTTTTTTTATTTAAAAACGTAACGATCTGACATATTTTATTCCTATTTCAGCAGTATATTAGCAGACATAATAAGACATACAAAACTTTCGATAAATTTAATAAGAAAGCTTGGATTCTAATATCAAAACAAAGAAATCAACTTCAAAGCTTTCTATATCGTTTGAGGTACTTTTCAAAAATATTTTATCTGCTTGTTTACTTTATTTTTGAATTTTTAGAAAACAATCTTAACATTAGCTTGAAGAAAGAATTGATTTAAACTTCGTGTATTATTAATTTTGAAATTTAGATTTAATATCAATAATCCCTGTAAGTTTATAAAGACATGATCGAAATTCCAAAAGTTCACAACGTAATTGAAATTCAGGTTTCAAAAGAACCTCAAAACTGACTGAATATGGTGAAATTACATTTTACAGCCTAGCATCTCATATTACAATAAATTTTTATTATTTTATTAGAGCATTTTTATTTATCTGAAGTAGAATTTCTATCACTCTTTGAAAATGAGATTTTTAAAAAGACAGTATATAACTCTGGAGTTGTTTGAAGAAATTTCAATCCTAAAAACAACGAATTAACATTCAGAAAGGTGTGCGCGTTTAACAGTTCCCATTTCAGTAGTATTTCATTCCTTGGAACGATTCCAGATAAACCACTTGAAGATGTCGGTGTGAATATGAATTATCTTTCCTAACATTCAAGTTATGTAAGATAGAGCTAAATATTGCTGTTACTCTCAACAATACTAACACTTTTCCTCTTTCGGGTCATAATGACCGATGTGCTGGGAGATGGGAGATGAGGAAGATGGTATTGAAACAAAAAAAGTCCATGAAATTAACTAATCTATTTACCATACAAAGAAGAATTATTCATGTTAATTATTAAACAAAATTTAGCCTAAATAACATTGGCGTTGATCAAAATTTGGTTCCAAGCAAATAATAATGAATATGAACACTTAACACTTAACACCGATAATACATTGCTTTTTACAGTTTGGGTAATAATAAGAGCTTTACAATTGTTTCTTACAATTTGTACGTGTTATAGGGTTTCGATGTGAAAATTTTAATAATTTTTTCTCTCCATTTACTGCGGTCTTCCATTAAAATGAAAGAAAAATACTATTTGAATGAATATCCCACCATATTTGTTGATACAGTTGTAAGGAATTTTTTCACAAATAGAAGAAAAAGAAATGAAAGAAATAAAACTACAACAAATGATTTCAACAATTATTTACGATTTCCTAAAGGGACCAGAATAAACAAAGAAATTAGGAAATTTTGTACCAAACAAAATATCAAAATTGTATATTTTAAGGACAATAAATTAATAAAGTTAAATAAAGAAATTAAAAATGTTGACCTTTTCAACATGGGCATAATGCACCAGCTAAAATGCTGGGACTGTAATAAAATTTATTATGGTCATTCGGCAAGGACCCTAAAAGAAAGGCTTCGTGAACACATAAGGGCATATATAAATAGAGAACCTAAATTATCGGACTGGGCATGTCATGCCATTGAAAATAACCATAATCCGGACCCAATAGCCAAAGTCATATACAAGTGCAATGATGAAAGAGATAGAATTCTATTAGAATCATGTTTCATAAATTCAAATGAATGTATAAATAAGGATAGAGCTCTTAAAGTTTTTATTCATTATTCATTCATTAAGAATTTTCAAAAAAGTAATAAATAAAAAGAAGAGAGAAATTTATTAAAATATAATAATTTTGTAACAATTTATCATTTTTATTTTAAATTTGAAGTGATTTAACAATTAGTGCTGTATCATTGTTTATTAGAATTACTGATGTAAAGAATTAGTGTGTGTGTGGTCGGTTCGCACCGAAGTGCGAGCTTCGTTGCCGAAGCATCCGTGCTCCAGGGAGCGCTAGTGTTCCCAAGACGGCGAACCCCTAGCAGACTCCCTAGAATTACAAGGGAAAAATACTGGGGTGGTTTCCCGTGGCCTTCCCCAGGACGCCATTAAGGAATGATGTCAGACCGAAGAGAAAGTGAAGAAGAGGCTACAACACAGGAAAGGAAATTTTTGAAACATCCATGCTCGCTACCGGGATTTGAACCCGGGCGCTGGCACATTGATCTCACGACAGACCGACGCCTGAGACCGCTCGACCACACCAGCGCGGCAAAGAATTAGTAGTGTATCATTATTTATTGGATAATTGTAATTATTTTAGTATGACCTCAATTAATAATGGTTTGTAATGTCTCATACCATTCATTAATGTTGTTTAAAAGAACTTGATGTAATTCATTGTTTATTTTTACTTTGTAATGAGAGGAAAGTTTATTTTATTTTATTTTATTTTATTTTCCTCTTTTACCTTTCACCTGAAGAAGAATAATTGAAGAAATTATTCGAAATATAGTTCTAGTGTAAAGAAGTTTTTTCAAAAGGATTGGTTGAGGGATTTATTTATATATTATCGAGACAGTTAAGTATGTATATTGTTAAGTGTATATTGTTTATAATAATCAGTGATCATTATTACGAAAAATGCAATAATATGCACTTCAGTGTTGAATATTGATTGCTATAATAATGTCTTTTTCCTTGATTTTTTTTTTGTGCAAGATAAAACTGTTGTAGCTAAGAAAAATAAGAAGCAAGAACAAAGAAGATTGAATTATAATCTTAGAAATTCGGTGAAAAAACGGTTTACATGTGCATTGCAATACATCTACTAAAAAGCCGAAAGAATAATGAAACCGATAGTGCAAAGATCGAATAAGTTATCTGTAAAATAAATATGGCTTTGATAACTCTTGTCTTTCGTAATGTTGCACTTATACCAGCGGTGTATATAATTGTACTAACTGTGCCCCGCGGTTTCACCTGTGTTCAATTGTGATTATTCAAATCTGTTTCATATACATTATGAGTGCATAACTATGTGCATCTCATTAACTATAAATAACATCTGGAAATTAAAATACATGGCCCTCCTCGGTAATGTTCGGTTCTCGTCTATGGCCAACCTGACCCGATTGTTACTTATTTAATAAAATAAAATATTCATTACTATTTTATTTGTTTTTTGTGACGAATTAATTTTAATTTTACTTTTCACTGTGGTCCCCCAGCAATAATTGTCAACAATTAATCTTTGATTCGATCGAATTAGTTTAAACGTTGGGGTTTACATACATTGGCAGAATCCATTATAATACTCTGGAAAAGTGCCATTAAACAAACAAAGAAGAAACGTTTTCATAATTTAATTAATTGAATCTATACTAATAGATACAATTTTATAGATACAATAAAGTTAATTGTATCTATAATTCATTGTTACCTATTCACAACACGATCGCTACAACCAATTAAAGAAAACTACCTACAAATTGATTTTATTAAACCTAACTAAAACCTAAAATTTATATATATTAAGTCAAACGTACGCTTACCTATTACGGTTAGTCCCTATTATATAGGAAACGAATAAAATTATTCAATTAAATTAACCAAAAACATCCACAGAAATGAGTTCGCTGAAGCATAACTGTTGCGTGAGGAGCCGACCATATGACTGACCCGGTACCTTGCTCGCTGACCTGGGCTTTCACAGTTCGTCCCTTCTCAGTAATGTTCGGTTCTTGTCGATAGATTTATAATAGTTGTATAGATTATAACGGCAATTATAGTTCCAATTACCATTTTCAAATTACAAATAAACAGACGGATCGGGTATAAATAAACAATCTGAGATTCAAAAAAGAGATTGAATACACTCATTATTGATGGGAAAAAGGGAAGGAAACATGAATCAAAAACCAATATGAGTTACAAAATTTTTTTTTTAATTTGTTTTGTTTTTGTTTTATTATAATAGTTTCTTTAATCCCATTTTTGAACCCTTTTCAATGTACTCGATGTTATGTAAATCAATGATTTTCCGCCTGGTTTTTTTCAATCTGTTATTTCTGAATTTTAAACCTTTATTTAAATATTTTTAATTACTTAATTAAATCTATTATCTATATTTTTAATGACTTTTTTTTGTATTAATTTCATTATATCATACCACGTTCTTGTTATTATACCTATACTTATTTTATATTGTTTTTTTACTCATGTTTCCTTCCCCTTCCCCCTATTAATAATGTATTCGACCTGTTTTTTGAATCTCAGATTGCCAGATTGGTTGACGTTTATGTTTACTGCTCCACTCCTTTTGGTCGTAGCGTGATGTTATATAGCAAATAACCTTCCTCAATAATCGGGCTACCTAACGCAAGAAGAATTTCTCAAATCGGACTGGTAGTTCCTGAGATTAGCGCGTACAAACAGACAAACTCTTCTGCTTCATAATAGTAGTATAGATTTACGTTATATAAAATTTATGTATATCTTTTCTTTTCTTTTACATATTTAAAGTACATCTAATTAAAAACAAAATTTAATAAGAATGTTATTTATTTCCAATTGTATCATAACATAACTGGGAAAAAAAAGAAAATTTATCTCATAGGCAGAGAGCAGTGCCATATTCTTCTTAGTTCTTTAACACATAAGATCGACGGATTAAAGAAGGCAGAGAGCGTCAAACAATGTATTCAGACACGATCGGAATGATAGTAACAAAAACGATCAGTTACATGATGAAAATAGAAATTAGGTTTTGAAAGATAAATAATATTTTCTTCTAAAGCATCTGAAAATTGGTTTAGAGTATAAGGCCATGTAAAAAGCAAAATTGAACAATTTCGGAATATATATATTTTGTATCACCGGTCTTATTTAGAATTGTGTAAATAAGATTTAATTTTATCAATGACAGCATTTAGCAGGGGTGAAGCAGGAGCATAATATTCCACCAACAAAAAAGTAAATTATAATCAGTTGAAAGAGAGAAATGTCTTTATACTCATTAATAACTGCCAAAATTGTTAGTGTTTACCAAGAGAAACCATAAAACCTGTGGATGGAAAAATAATTATCTTATGCTAAAAACAATATTTGAATTTAACACCTTAGCATAGATCCAGCAGAGAATATAACGTTCCTTTTTCCACTTATGACAAATGTATATGTATCTTTAATTGTTATAATTAAAGTTACTTATCAAGTTTATCAAACAATAATTTTATTACACTTTAAGTTCACACATTTATATAATGGTTTTTCACACTTAAATAAGTTCTGGGAAATCTTCCTTGTAACACACAAAGTTCCTATATGTAGACAGTTCCTTTTATAAGAATGTTCTTTTACTTTATATTGATTTAACTTCTTATCTGTTTAAAGTTCTTGTATCTTAATGACTTTTCACCTTTGTGAATTATATATAAAGTTCGCAATGAATCTAGAAAAAGAAGGTATTTCTATTCTAACAGCTTTTCCCTTGCGATCTGTTTCAATTCACACTAACTATGGAAATGATCTTTTTTCTCTATCCTATATAAAGTTGACTTGAATCATTTCAACTAGTCATTAATCAATTATCAGTCTATTACTTCCTGTAATTAATTCGCTGATCTTTAACTGTAGTCTAAACTCTTGTTTCCGATATCTTTTCCGTTTTTAAAATGAAATCCGAAAATAAATAAATGTGGCTTTACTTACATGATCCAAGATATATCGATCCAAAACAAAATATCTTCAGCTATTTTCGATACTATTTGCATTCACTGGATTGATGCTTGTTCCGCCATGTTCGAACATCCTTCCATTCGAATCTTTTATATTCAGATATCCAAGAATTTATTTCTCTTATCCTTTTTATATTGTGAATTATTCACATCGGCACTGGACTATTTATTTCATAAGCTACAACATATATTGCAGAATAGAATTATATATTTATTCATATATATTTTCATGAAGCAATAGCACTACTATACACGTGGTGAAGATTACGCATGTTTTTTCATCCTTTGAAAAAATTATCTATTCGTCTTAAAATCCAAAAGAATTACTTATCTTTTCAATTTCAGAATATTTTATATTATTTCTTCTCATAGTCTTTACTCGATATTGCATCGTTCCTATATTTCTTCCTGAATTCTATTTCCTATTCTTCTTTGCTTCTTTAACTCCCGTAGCTTATCTATCGTCCATCTTTGCCGCCTTCATCGTCTTCTTTCTTCACCCTCCTCTCAGCCAGTGTTCCACTCATTTCACGCTCAGTCACATGCACGAGCTTTGCTCCTCCCGATTTGCGTTGTCGTCATTGTTACATTTATTGCTCCTTCTGTGTTAATTCCAACAATAAAGCTTTACGTTCTTATTAATTGGAAAATCATCACAACTGTGAAATTCAAGTTGAAATTTAAATATTAACAAAATATTATTTTATCAACGATTCACAATTTATTGTGAATCCTCACAAAACCTCAGATAACTTCATCAGGTGTAACAACGATAGTCCTAAGTATATAGATAAGTATATAGAAAAGTAGATAATCATAAGAATATAAGTGGTTAATAAGAAGAAAATGGATGCAGAAATTGAAAGTCATTTTAAGTCTAGTCAACGTCATTTTCCTGAAATGAAAATGAAAGTTATATTAGAAAGTATTTTTTAAGCAACCAACAGTTGGGCTATAATTTCTTGTAATAACGAAACTTTTGGAAAATTTATCAAAAACTTTAGATAATGTATTGAAAACTTTCAATAAGTGTCATGAACATTCTAGTGTTAGTAATTAGGTTAACCTTACAGAAAAATGATGGAATATTCCACAGATAAAATTAATTTTAGAATGTACTGTTTTCATGGGTATATATTTTAGAAACTAAAATCGTTAAAGCTTTCGAAAAGACAATGTAACAAAGTATTTATGGATAAAAATCGTTTAACCTTATTAGCGAAAATCATTAAATTTTTAGCAAGATATATTGACAACGTATATTTTTAAACATTAAAACTGATTGTATAGAGAAATTGCCAAAATTAATTGATAATTGTTAAGAAAGAAAATTAAAACTCAGAAATTATCTAAATGATTATACTTTACTCCAAACAAATAAAATTTTAAAATTTAATTAAAGATCTGTTTTTCCCAATAATGGTCTATTGTTTTAATTGTTAATTATGTTTTATATTATTTTGAAACAAAGACACGATGTAGTGTAAGGACTGTTTGTTATATTTTGTAATGGTTAGAGAGAGAAAAAGATTCTTTCCTTTCTCCTCAATTATTTATTTTAATATTTTTATTTTCTTTACGTCGAGACCTAGAAAAAGTCTTTCTATTAGATAGACGAAATATCTTTAATTAAATTATCATAAATTTCTTAAATATTTTGTTATTGAAAGAATTGACTGAAAAATGTCTGTTAAGCCCAGCACAAGAATAAACAAAAAGAATTGCCTTTTCCGATTCATTTTACTGATTACAGTATATTCAAACCCTTTGGAATATCATAAATAGTACTGCCAAAGGAATTATTATTGTTAAAAGTTAATTTTATCTTGTACTTGTTTGAGGACCTTTGGCTTATTGGATATCAGTTATTTTTTTATCTGTTTCTGGGTTGTATTTTATCAGTGCATTAGTAATTCCGAAATGTCTTCTGTTTTTTTAACGACCCAAAAAAAATGAAATAAATACACATTATAAATATATAGAAATACACAAAAATGAAAGTGGAAAACGAGTATATTATTATAAAATAATAATACTATACACATTTTCCACTTTCATATTTCTATTTCTATGTATTTATAAAGTGTATTTATTTCAAATTTTTTTGTCGCTAAAAAAAATTTTCGTGACAAAATAGAAGACATTTCGGAATTACAACAGTAGAACCCTGGAATATCCGAACTAATTGGGGCTGTGGTCTGTTAGAATATCCGAACTAATTGGAGTTGTGGTCTGTTAGGATTCGGAAATGTTGGGATTATCCGAAAAAACATATTTGTACTCTACATGATAGGCCTTTACAGTACACAGTTACAGCTATGGTATTAGCTCCCACTTGGAAACGTAGCGTAACGATGAGACAGAAGGATGCTTGCACTGTGAAAAGACAGTAGCCGATCATGTGAACAGTAGCAGTATGTATAGTATACCGGAGTGTTGCATACTTTTCGGTTGGCTTTTGTTACCAATAGTCTACAATACAGTGTAAATCCGGGTCAGTTATAGTTACATATTTATCATTTTTAACTTTAAGTGAGTACAAATCAAGTTTTTCGTTGTTGTAACATCATAAAGTAAAATGACAAGCAAACGGAAACATACTGTACTTCCTGTATATTGCAAGTGAGATCTAATTTTTTCTCATGCATCATAGATGCTGTTCGGATTATCCGAAATTTCGGATTTGCGGCTTTCGGATTACCGGGGTTCTACTGTAATGTTAGTCCACTATTTACAACATTTCAAAGAGCTGTTTATGCTACATTTAACTTAGACAATCCTGTATTTAAGGAAGCACTCATTTACTCGTTTAAGGAGAGTTAAAAAAAATATTGCCTCATTGAAAATTTATCCAATTGAATTGATAAAAATTCTTTTCATAAAATATAACAAATCAAGTTTTAAACTGAAACTAAAATTACGAATTTTGAAAGCATGGTTGCTTACAATGGTTTAGTTTGTATGATTCTTTCTTTATCAGCATCTATCTAAGAATTTAGCAATATTTTCTCATTAACATTCTTATCCGTTTATTTCTTTATGGTGCACTTTAAACAAGCAAAAAGTCATTATTATCCTCTTTGATATTTCTCAACTAAGATTAAAACTATTGAGAATTTTAAAGTTTTGTTTTAAATTTCGTTGATTCGTAAGTGTTAATTATTTTTTCAGTATCTTTATTTCGTTGTGTCCTTTAAATAATAAGATATTTAAAAAATTAAGCATTTAAGATATAGTTTCTGTAATTACTGTGTATGTGGGCCTGGTAGCCGAGTGGGTAAGGACGCTTGGCTGCGGTTTGGAGGTGACGGGTTCGATTCCCAGCCTCGGCGGAGGACGGGAATTTTTCCACGCTTCTTTCTCCTCCAAACGGGCCCTAGGGTCTACCCAGCCCTCTATAGAATGGGTACCGGGTTTCTTTCCCGGGAGTTAAAGGCGGGTGAGCGACGGGCCGACCCCCCCGTCCTCAACTTTGTCCCGTAGGTTTTGAACACTGGAGCCTATCCTCCAGTTGCATTGCGCGGTCCTCTGGGCCTGATCGCAACTTTAACTTTAACGTAACTTTTTAGTTACTGTGTATAACCTCAGCTATTGATGGCGTAGTGGATGCAAGCTGAACTGAGGGAACAATATCGAGGATAGGAAAATTATCGCGTTCACATTTTAAGTTCGATCAAAAATAAGAAACTTAACTAATTTTCTGATTTTCAGCTTGGATCATTTTTGATATATAGATGTATCGGTAGAAAAATTGAATTCATTCTGAATTTTATAACAATTGGTGCAAAAACCATTTACAGTAATAACTCGCCGATTTGCTTCTAATTTTAATGATTTGAAACGAACTTCTTGAACATATTTCTATATCAATCTATAAAACTGCATTACTGAGTAATTTTTTTACAATTAAATATATTATTTTAACTTTTTACTGAAGCTAGAAGAATTTATCATTTGACGGAATGGCATTTAAAATTTTTTATGATATATTACAGAATGCTTTTAAAGTAGATTATTTATCAATTAATTGTATGTAAATTAGACAGACCTCCAAGAAACTTGTAGGATTCTGCAACAAATCATTTTGAAAGTTTTTGATAGTTTTCCCTAACTGATTTTTTTTATTAGGTACACCTAATAAGAATAATGAGTGTTTAAGTTCCAGTTAAACACATGACTGCACAGTAATGATGCATTTTTGTTCTTGTCAATTTGGAAATTCAAGGTAATCAAAGAGAATTGAACGAAATGAAAGAAATAGATGCTTGTTAGAGGATTCTGCCAGAATCCCTTTGAGCTATTCCTATGTTTATTTACTAATTGAAAAGATAAGTTGATAACGGAAGTTTGAATTGGAGATTCGTCAGTGATTACAGAAAAAAAAATGACAATACGATGTAGCAGAAAGATAGCTATCTATATTTCATATTTTACATTTTTGGCTACACAAAATTGCATAAATATTTGCTAATGCTTTCATTATTGATCACAGGTTTTCTTGATAAAAAATGAGTCAGACAAACACACAAGAAAGATCCAAAAAATATAATAAAATCATTTAAAATACATTAGAATCAATAACTGAGAGCTTTTGGATTCCTTGAACGGCTCCCTTGTCAAGTATTGACCTTGTCAAGTACTCTTGAAAGAAAAAATCTGAAAGAAAAAAAAATTAAAAAGACAGTAGTCTAAATTACAAAATGCGAAATATTCTTTCAGTAGCATTCACTGCAGAGGCGTCACTAGGGGGGTGCGGGGAGTGCGGAACGTACCGGATGACACCATCACAAGGGGTGACACCAAAATGCAAAATTTTACTGTCTATGATTCTATGTCACAAAAAGAGACGACAAAATTTTTTCACGTAGGAAAAATGACGATATAGATAGATCGCTTGGTGCCTACGTTCCAAACCAATGGGTTTTGATGCGCAAAATAAGGGATCTTGTCCCTGACAGCCTCTCAAAACTAAACATCAACCTCACCTGCACGTGGTACTGCTGCTCTGACCAAGAGGCTCTGGCGACAGCGACCATGGGAGCTGTATGATAAACCCACCAATCCAAAATGGGCAACTTTGGGATCATGAATTGTCAAAGACCTGGTCATGCTGGATGGGATACAGAAGGGTCTGTGCAGTCCCTGTCGCCTCCCTGTACCTATACCTCGACGGCAATGCTGAAGTGTCACACATGCAGACTGGCGAAGAGGAGAAATTTCTTCCCTTGGGGTTGGCACCCCCTCGTGGTATCTAGCCAATTACTCCTTTGAAATGTACGACAATTATGTATCTAGTCATAATGCTACGGCGTACCCGGTAAGCGACGCAAATGCTTCTATAAACCTATTCAAAGATGTACCATTGAATATTAGTGCTTTAAACGTTCGAACTTTGTTACAAACTGGTCAACAGGCCTTATTAGCTACTACACTAAGCAACTTTAACATTGATATTTGTTGCTTATCCGAACTTCGTATGCCAGAATCTGTAGAATAAAAATACATGGCAGAACCGACTTTTTCACTTTGTATTATAGTGGAGAAGAGGCTCAACGTCAGGGTCTCAATGGTGTTGGTATTGCAATTTCCAAGACTGCTAATAATGCCCTATTGGAATGGAATCCTATTTCTGATCGTATTGCTAAACTTCGTCTAAAGGCTAAACCTGCCAATATTACAATTATTGCTGTCTTTGCCCCAATTAATATAGCCACAGATGACTTATAGGAAACTTTCTATGAGGCACTTGACCTTGCTATCGAAGATACCCCGAAGAATGATTACCTCATTCTGGCAGGTGACTTCAATGCCCAGCTTGGATCTCCAGTCCATGATCGTCAAGAGACTGGCCATAACTGCCTTGGAACATTGACTGATAATGGAGAGCGTCTCTTGTTCCTAGCATCAAACCACCATCTTATAGTGACCAACACCCTTTTCAGCCATAAACATCGCCATCTACAAACCTGGATTAGCCCAGATGGAAAGACGCGCAATCAAATTGATTTTATTCTCATCCGCAAACACTGGCGACACACCCTACTGGATGCTCGTTCCCACTGGGGTATAAATATTGTTACAGACCATGCTCTAGTATTGGCCAAGATAAAAGTGCGCCCCATATGTGTAAAGCGAAAGAAGCCACCTCAAAAGTTTGACACTTCACAACTAAAACTCCCAGACAAGTTAGCTGAGTTTGTCTGTAAGTATAACAGTTCTAAGCCACAGCTTGTAGCCCACTCCATTGATGGGATATGGACACAAATCAAGCAAAGCCTCAGCACATCGGCAAAAGATGTACTAGGACACACGAAAAAGAAAAATGAGGACTGGATTAGTTGAAATACCATTTCTCTGTCTAATCAAAGGAAAGCTGCACGAAATACTTATAATCACATCCTCGCAGCTGATTTAGCCAGACAGATAAAACGTTCTGCCAGGCAAGACAGGGAAACGTTTTGGACAAACCAAGCTATAGCATTGGAAAATGCCCAAAACCGAGGAGAGTGCAAGAAACTATTCCACTTGGTCAACAATTTGGCAAGAAAATATTCAAAACCTATTAGCGTATCCATACTGGATAAGCATGACCAGGTCATAAAAAGCAAAGAACAGCTACCTGACAGATGATGTGAATATTTTGCTGAACTGTTAAATCGAAATCCTCCACAGGCAACCCAAGTTAAACCCGAACATGAACCGCCATTAAATCTACACATAAGTGATCAGCCTCCTTCCTTGGACGAAATTCAAAAAGCCATTAAATGCCTTAAGAGTGGACGTGCCCCTGGAGTAGATGGTCTACCTCCAGACCTCTTTACAACTGACAATCCTAGCCTGATACAAGACCTATATCAACTTTATACCAGAATATGGGTGGATGAAAAGATTCCTACAGACTGGCAAACTGCAATCATAATATCTATCTTCAAGAAAGGTGAAAAACGAAACTGTAAGAACTACCGTGGTATTTCCCTTCTCGCCGTTGCCTACAAACTCATTGAACGAATCCTCCTAAACCGGATCCTGCCTAATCGTGAAATGTTTACAAGAGAAAACCAAGCTGGTTTCCGACCTGGTCGTAGTTGTACCGACCAAATCTTTTCCCTTCGGCAAATAATAGAATTGCGACATGAATATAGACAACCAACTGTAGTCGCATTCCTGGATTTCACAGCAGCCTTTGATAGTGTCGATAGAGGAACTATATGGTCTCTACTTAAAATGGAAGGCATTCCCAACAAGCTAGTTAATCTATGTACATCAATTTATGAAAATACAATCTGCAGAGTGAGAGCCAATGGTGAAGATGGCCATGCCTTTGCCACTAAAACGGGGGTGCGACAAGGGGGTATAATATCACCTTGCTCTTTAACATTGCTATTGACCATGTGCTTAAAAAAGCACTGGAAGACAACCCTATTGGAATTACCATCTACCCATCAGAACGACCGATCACCGATCTTGCATTTGCAGATGATATAGCTGTCCTGGCTGAATCAGTGGATTCCATGCAAACTATGATCGATGGTATTACCCGAATTCTGTGGGCTTGAAATTAAACTGCCAAAAATCCAAATTTATGACTGCAAACACTGACCCCTTAAACCCTAATGACAATTTGACCATTGGAAATGAACCAATGGAAAAGGTTACCTCATTTACATATCTAGGAAGCAACATTACCCTATTAGGTAGTACGGATGACGAAGTTCAATCTAGAATACATTGAGCTTCCTCAATCTTTGCGGCATTGAAATATTTCTGGAATAGACGTGACATCCGAATCAAGACCAAAACAAGAATATATTGTGCTATTGTTCGGGCAACTCTGCTGTATGCTTCTGAAACTTGGCCCCTGACTGCCGATCAACAAAAAAAGATGGAAATCTTTGACCACCGTGCTTAAGACGCATTGCTAAGATCCGTTAGTCTGACTTCATCTCAAATGAACAGGTCCGCGAACGCTGTGGCCTGAAGGAACCGCTGTCCACTGTGCTTATACAACGTCGCTGGAAATGGATCGGGCATGTTCTACGCATGCAAAATAACCGCCTACCATTACAAACTTTGGTGGCCACTCCTGGCCCACTCTGGAAGCGCCCCAAAGGAGGTGTCCGTATGACAACCAAAAGATCCTTTCACAAGGCCGCAGAATCCTTCATCATGGTATCCTTTGGACTGAGTAGAAAGAAATATGAGAGAGAACGGCAAGAACACATTCAAACCTAGGCAATGGATCGAGTACAATGGAAATGCATTACACAGGAAGCCGTCCAAACCTGCAAGGGTGTCAAGGACGATAAGCAAAGTAAGCAAAGCAAAGCCTACGTTTCGCGGCCGAAGTGTAGTTGATTTTGAAGAGAAGACAACAACGCCTCCAGTTGCGCAGGCGCCGATCTGACACCTGCGCAACTGCAGCGACGAGTTCCCAACGCTGTTGACGTATGGTGTGGTTTTGTAATTGACATATTGAATTTTTGTATTAACATTGAATATTATTAAAAAAATAAGCGGTTCCAATCAAGTATCCTGTCTACTATACAGAATTCCGCATTCTTGCAGCAGTAAAGGTAAGTAAGTGCATCCTTTATTTTATGAAACCGGAAAAGACAACTTCAAAGTGGGAATGAACCCGATGTATTTTTGAATGAAAATAGCGCTTGTTACCTTTCCCGGCTTAAATAATCCCGTAATAATGATTGGCTTTAATTTTGCAAGTTATAAAATTAAGCAAAATTAAACTTAAATTTTGGATATGCTCAAAATTTAGACGAAATCAAATGTTATCGAATTTACAAACATTTTTGCTAGCAGTTAGATCTAAAATACGTATGACACGGTGTCAATTTTATCACAATACATTTACTACACAGAAATTGTAGCATTTCTTAACGTGTGTCAGACAAGCCTTAAACTAAAAGAAAATAGTTTAACTTATTATTTAATTTAATGACATATGACAACAATTTAAAGAAGAAAAGTCACAAAAGGTGTCCCGTTTACGATCACATATTAGCAAGTACGTTTGCTGTTAGTAATTACTAAATAATTAAAGAAGGTTGTTCAATAATGATAATGAATAACATTGATTCATGTTGTAAATTTTGTAATTCTGTAATTTTTCTGTGTAAAAAGATTTTCAAATACAATTTGTTTTAGCAATTAAATAATTAAAAAGATGTTACATTTAACCAATTTTCAAATTATTTATTTTAATGTTTATTGTTCAAGGATATTATATCATGCCACATGGAATACATAAATCAAAGAGGCCAAGTGGATGCCAGCAAAGAAGAACAAATAAGAAAAAAATTGAATCACTTTCAAAATAACGCGGATCCATGCTTCAATATGTCAAGAGACCAGATGATCGCCAGGATTCATCAAAAGACACAGTTCCTCAGCCACCAATTGATAACGCTACTTTTTCTGATGCTGGTATACATTATGCAGAAGAGGAAGGAGTTGAAATAGAAGGAAATGAAGCAGAAATACAAGGAAAGGAAATGGAATAATTTGAATCAGAAGCGGGACTGAAATTGACTTTAACCATGATACTGTAAATGACATGATGAATGAGGTTAAGGGGAAAAATTGGAATACTTTAGACGATGCTTTTTTTTGGAATATACCAGTTCCATTTCATTTGCGAGTTGAAATCATCAAAAGAGGAAGTGCTTCTCTCCAGAACAAAGATGGCCCTTTCAGAATTGCGACAAGAGAAGATCCAAAAGCAAAAGGAGATGTTCGCCAGCTATCAAGAGTGATTTTATAAGGTGATGCCAAATGGCGAGAAACTATTGTGATCATGGATGGCATACTCACTCGTTAGTGAGAAATTATATTGTTTTTGCTGTTAATGCTATAGACATGACATCCAAATTTGTGACTGGGTATCAGATGTGGTGGAAACTGAGCCCGAAAGTGCATAATCATGAGACTTCCGGAGAGCACTTACGTTCCTTTGAAAAATGGAAAACATTGGCAGCAGGACATAGACTGTACAAAACAATTGACCATGAAAGTAATGATTTGATGGGCATAGAAAAGAGAGAGACATCTTGCAAAGGTTGCTTGATATTACATTGTTTCTCGCGAAGCAAAATTTGCCTTTCCGGGGCCACAATGAAGATGAATCTTAAAGAAATAAAGGAAACTTTCTTAAAATGGTTGAGATGCTTTCTAAATATGATCCAGTGCTGAAAGAGCACCTAATGAGATTAAAGCTAAGCACATGTAAACTCAAAGCATCAGTATCTTATCTTGCACCAAGAACCTTATCTTACCAGTATCTTATCTTGAACTCAGAATGAAATTATACATGTTCTAGCAAATCATGTGAAGGAGAAGCTTGTCTTGGATATAAAATCTGGCAGGTATTTTGGGATCATGCTCGGTAGCCCACCTGACACATCACACACTGACCAAATGTCCAAAGTGATCACATATGTGAAAATTCACAATAGAAAAGTTGAAGTAAGAGAAGTGTTTCTGGGTTTTTTTCCTTTAAAGGGGAAAAAAGCAGTTCTGATGTAATTAAAAATCTAGAAAGCGATGGACTCGACATTATGATATACCGCGCTCAAGATTACGATAATGCTGCAAATATGACTTGAATCCATAGGGGTGTACAAGCCATTTTGAAAAGAAAGAATAGGAAAGCTATTTTTAATGGATGTGTGGACCATTCGCTTAACGAGTGCGGCCAACACTCTTTTCCTGAAAATGCTTCGTGCATGACTTTTTTGGGAACTCTTGAGACAATGTTTTCTTTGTTGCTTCTACTCACCGAGGAGATATTTTAATGGACCATATTGGAGTTTCAGTAAAAAGACTATCAACAACACGCTGGAGTTCTCATCATGCTGCAGTAAAGGCAGTGAAAGAAAAATTCGATGAATGTGTGACGGCAATTGAACTCTATGTGATCCAGATGAAAATTTAGACACAAGAGGTAAAGCGCGAGGTCATTTATCAGCTGTCTGCAATTTCACGTTTCTGTGCTACCTCTACTTTTGGCGTTATGTACTTGAAGAAGTTAATCTTACAACAGCTGTACCTTCAGACAAAGGGCTTAACTCTTGACAAAGCTTGAGACGCTAAGATTTTTTTTCTGTACGAGAAGCGCAATCATCTAGTGAAGCAGGCAATTGAACAGGCGCTATTAAAATCAGACCAATATTGAATTTCAGTAGAGAGCAGACCCAGGTTCAAGAAAAGGATGAAAGGTGAGAAGACAAGAGATGCTGGACTAACTCTGCAACAAGAAAACAAGAGGGCGGTGCTTGAGTGTATTGATCGTTTCCATTCTGAACTCCAGATCAGATCAAGAGCCATCAAGGAAGTAGCAGCCATGTTTGAGGCTGTTCAAGCCAAGAGTTTGATATCTGCCACTGAACAGGAGTTTCTGGTGTCCATTACAAAGTTGTCCACTTTCTAATAACTCATTATAGAAATGAGGAAGAGCTTTTATTAGAAATATCAAGGCTGAGGAGGCACTTGCAGGCAGCTGAGATTGATCTCGAAGAAGCCAAAGACTGGTCCGTACTTCACGTTTTGAAATTCGTTGCTGAATGGGACTTCCTGGAATCTCTCCCATACCTTTCAGTGAGTCTACAATAATTTGTTACGATCTGTGTGTCTGTGGCTTCTTGTAAGAGGAGTTTTTCGAAGCTAAAGTTCATAAAGAACTATTTGCGATCTACCATGAGATAATCAACGCTTTCTGATCTTGCCATATTATCAATCGAAAGGGATTTTAAGAAAGGAGTTAATTTCGATGAAGTAATTAACATGTTTGCAGCTTTAAAGGCCAGGAGAGTTTAAATGCCAGGAAAGTTCTGATATACTCGAGATTAAATGTGATATTGTAATTTCTATTGTTGCATACTATTCTGGTAGTTGCTGATTGTGAAAACCCAATACAGAACTGTTAAAAACTTATCTCATGGGAAATTGTAAAGTTTTAATGTAAATATAATGATTGATTGTAATGTTATGCAATGGTTAGTAATGTAATAGTAACGTAATTTAATATTGAAATAAAAATTAAAAAAATTAACATTTTTTCTATGTAGTTCTTAGTTCTTAACTTCTTACAATCTTTTATCTAATGACCTTGAATTGAATTTTTCTTCTATTGGCTTTGTAAAATTTAGGACCTACATTTATAAACGTTACTAAGAATTCTGTATATTCACGTTATTTAGCACTGGCAGACGAGGAGGAGGTCTATGGGGTCAGTCGTGAGGGGGTGAAACCATGAGCTACGGCACTGGGTGACACCAACCCTAGTGACACCTCTGATCAGATGATGTCTTATCCTTGCGAAATAGAGGATTTCAGTATTGAGCATCATGAGCTTCTTTATATTATTAATAGTCTCAATCTGGAATCCTCTGCGGGTATTGATCTAATTACTGCCCGCGCTCTTCCCTTCATCTTTCAGCTTTACTGTAACGAATGCGTCTCACTAAATAATAATAGTTTAAAATGCGGGGTCTTCCCAAAAGTATGGAAATGGCCAAAGTTGTTTTAATTCCCGAAAAGGACGGTCGAATGAGACCCTTTTGCCTTTTGCCTGTCATCGGCAAAATTTTAGATAAATTTATTAACAATTGACTGTATCACCAAACAAAAATTATGCCGACGCACTTACTTATATGTGTGGTGTTGTTTGGTGTTGTTGTGGTGATATAAGCAGAGTCGTCGGCTTCATTTTTGTTGGTGAATATGATCATCACACGTAAAATTGCAATTGTAATAAACTGTATCATTTTATTGAAATAAAAGGCTGTCTATCTAAAGTTGCCCGCACACGAGGGAGCTTTTGGCCGAGTTGCATGTGCAACTTGATGCCTAGAGCGGTTTTTTGAGCTGCATGGGCCAAGTTGCATGGAAGTTGCATGGAAAAAAAGCTTCATAGAACAGCGGTGCAACACGGAATGTTGCCTGGAAGCTGCATGGAATTACCCAATCACAGTGCAGCGTTGGAATACG